>OOFB01011039.1:1730-19332 GCA_900323305.1 Trachyrincus murrayi | reverse complement strand
TGTACAAATGTGTGCGTATCTGCATCTGCGTGTGTGTGTGCGTGTGTACATTTATGCTGTAGTGTGTCCCTGCATGCCGACCTTTTGCATCTTGGGGGGTGTGTTAGCATGTGCGTGCGTGCGTGCATGTGTGCGCGCATGCTTTAGTGTGTGTGTGTGTGTGTGTGTGTGTGTTTCAGTGTGTGCGTGTGTTTCAGTGTGTGCGTGTGTTTCAGTGTGTGCGTGTGTTTCAGTGTGTGCGTGTGTCCCTGCACGCTGACCTCCTGCGGGGGGATGTCGAAGGTGATGGTACGCATGTCCACGTTGATGAAGCTGTCGGTGCAGGGCAGGATGAAGAAGAGCCCTGGGGAGGAGAAGAAGAACCGCGGGTCAGATCACACACACACACACACACACACACACACACACATATTTTGTTAGTGCTCTTACTGTAGATATTGTGCTGTAAATACTGTGTTGTTATTTTATAATGTAAATAGTGTAAACTTGTTGCCCTTTGCACATTTCTGTTGAGCATTGCCACTTTCATTTCACTGCACACCCCGTGTATGTATGTGACAAATTAACACCTTGAACTTGAACTTGAACACACACACACACACACACACACACACACACATGCACACACACATGCACACGCACACGCCCAGACCCATGCTTGACCATGTAGGGATGCGAGACCAAGTTGAATGTTAGTTTTATGTGACAAGCGCCTCTTCATTTGACGACTCACAGGAACTGGGTAGCACTGACACTGGACAACGGAAAACATAGTAAAATTGTCCCTTACAATATCAATATGTATACAAGATTTCTAAATAATTATGTTATTTTTGGTTTGGTTTTGGGTTCACTTCCTGTCATTGTGGTCTCACAAGGATGTCGAATTTGAAGGAAAAAAAACATGGCGGCCTCCATAGATATTATTTTTGGTTCAGTCCTTCAACAACTGTCCCTTTCCTGCTTCAGTCCCACACTGGCTGTCCAGCTATGGGAATCCTCAGCACACGCTTACATTCCTCACTGCTTTTATAGGAAACACAATTCAGACTTAAAGCCACCATGCCTGTTGTTTTCACACACTGCAGAGAGTTTATTGGAATGAGTATCTAGACACCAAACACTAGACTAGAATTTGGCAACGGCTCCTGGGGAACTCTGGGAATCCAGTGGGGGCAGGGTTGTGCATCTGTTCCTAAAATGCCCCTTGGAATTCTGGGAGATGCCCCCTCTCCCGGGCCTCAGCTACACCAGGACTAAAACTGACCAATGGGGTGGGGGGGGCAGGACGACTGATTTTTGCCATCAGACAGCCGATCGAACGGCATACGATCAAGATGGCGGCACGGACTCAATAGACACACCTGTCTGCACACAGTCCTAGCATGAGAACAGAAGCACTAATCCATGTGTCCACAGAGGCACAAGAGTGTGCTCCACATAGAGAACTACATCACATATTGACAGCAGAAAAGGCACGGCCACAGATGTCATGAAAGGAAGGGTTGGGCCGCCGGCCATTAGATTAAACGGCATTAGAGAGGACAAGGGGAGGGGTTAGGAGGCATGTGGCTGTTTTATGCCGCAGGACAATTTAAATGTGACCAACGCCTGGCATCATCATCTTCACGGATACTGATCTCTCGGTCTACGGTTACCCTGAAGAAGTGCATGCACAAGTCTATGTACTCATCTTCCCCTTACGCTTTTATCCAAAGCGACTTACAGTGAATATAAATGCACGGCATTGTTAAGGAGCGGCTGGTTGTTAGGTATCTTGCTCAAGGAGGCCTACAGGTAGGTTGTGGGGTTCCAACCCAAGGGCACCACCTTATTCCACCTAAACACCGTTATACTTGTGTGTCGAATGGCCACCGTGGGTGTCTACGCCGGTGCTTGCATTCATGGCTCGTGTCCCACCGTGTAGTTTTACACTAAAGCGGATCCACAGGAAAGACCACATTACTCAGCACATGGGTTTGTCTGGGCTGGTTCATGGGTTGCATTGGCCAATTAGCTGGCATTGTTCTCTCTGGCTGTCCATCAGTATTAGGATGATCAGGTTGTGTTGCCGGTAGAAGTATTACATGTATTATCACGTTCCCCTGTGAATCCCAGTGGAAGTGAAAGTGAAGCTGTTATTTTCCAGGCTATTCACAGCAATATACGGGCATGGAGATCAGATGACTGTTAGTCTGTCATCTGGATCTAGGTGACCTGTTTAATGTCTGAATACAGCCCTGTGTTGGTGGATCAGACAGTAGTATTCCTCCCTGTGCAACCTCTTAAAACTGATTGACTGAAAACTGATGATTTTTCTGATCATCATTGCATCTTACCACATGTTTCCACAAACGGATACTATTGGAAATATGTTCACAGACGCAAGAGTACGCCTAACTCTGTTCTTAACCCAGCAATGTACACATCTTCAGATGTGTTGAGCCATCATACAGAACCATTACCTGTTTAATGTGAAGCACATTGAACTTGTGTGTGAAATATGTTCCACAAATAAGATGACACAGACAGATTGACGGATTGATGGACTAACCTGGGCCTTTAGCCCCGCCTCGCAGGATGCGGCCCAGACGGAAGATGATGGCTCGTTCGTACTCCTTCACGATCTGTTGACCACAGAAGTACTTTTTCACAACCTATTGACGAACACATCTGCTGTTTATACTCATCACCACATTTTCTTCTCTTTAACAATGGCGGTTGGCAACTAAATAGAGATTTTTATCATGTAGTTCTGCATATGGCAAAGACTGAAGGGTTGCTTCTATAGAATATTTCAACGCTGACGCAATACTTTTTGAATTGGTTTGTGGTGCAAACTCTAAGTCAATACATGATAAATGACATAACACGTATGGGGAAAACGCAGAGGAGAACGGTGCCTTTTGGTCTGACCTTAATGCACATCCAAATAGAGAAGGGCAGCGTGACCACGGTCAGCGCGATGGAGAACAGAATCAGAATCCAGCCACACAACCCGGAGTCTCTGTCGGTGTCGTCCAGCGCTGAGGAGAGACATGGATTCACTAATGAATGGATGAATTAATAAAACCATACCATGTGTGGCTAATACGTTGTTTGTAAGACAGAAAGTGAAGCAGGTTAGAAGTCCTACAACACACCCGTGGGTTAAAGGCAGACTACACAGCTGCTGCTGCTTGTGGAAAGAAAAGTAGGTGTATTAAAAAGCTGATTAAAAAGCTGTGCATGTGTGAGGTTTGGCAGCCCAACACATGGTCATCATTAGAGCACAACACACGGTCATCATTAGAGCAGTGGGGTCCCCGGGCCACATACCTTCAAGATCAGCAAACACCCCTGAACCTAAAAGAAACACAACTTCATAATGTTCGCTACTGTGGCTAAATGTGTGCATTTGACAGTTTTTCACGTCCAAGTAAAAAGAGTAAAAGTAACAAGCCCCAACCATGAGAAGTATGTTATTACTCCATTACACCGCCATGTTGTTTTATTAGCGTCGTGTCCGTTGACTCGAACGGACATTATAACGGACATTATAACGGTTATAACGGACATGATAAGGGTTATAACGGCTATAACGGACATTATAACGGACATGATAAGGTTATAACGGTCATTATAAGGTCATAACGGACATTATAAGGGTTATAACGGCTATAACGGACATTATAACGGTCATAACAGACATTGTAAGGGTTATAACGGACATTATAATAACGGTCAACGTATTCCCGGGCTTTAATTAGCTCTACGTTAACGATTAGCGTGTTGATCCGCTTGTATTCGAGCACATACCTGATTGTCTCTCCCGTCTCTCCCGTCTCCTCGCCTCCTTCATCTCAGCGGTTTCCCTGTGGTCTCCGGCCATAGTGTTTCTATAACACAGTGAATATAGCGAGTAATGCGAGGTTTTAATGTGTAATGTAACAGAGTAACGGCTGCTTGTTGTTCTGTTCCCGCCCCGACGAGCACGGACACCAGGCCCCGCCCACCGCGCTGTGATTGACAGGCGGCCCTGCCCCGGGACGGTCAACGGTTGGGTTTATAGACAACTCTCAAATGTTAACAATTATACTCCGAGTCGGGTGTTGGATTGCATTTCGACGGCCGGGTGTTACGTTAGAGATGGTTATGGTGGTGTATTCTGGTTAGAAATTGTTGTTGTTGTTGTTGTAAAAATTGAGGGTGTTTTTATGCCGTGTATTTACCCGTCGCAGACGTCGTGGGTTTGGTCGGTAGGGGCGGGGGTCCCACGTCACTTACCGACCCCGTCACGTCACGTCGACGTCCTTCTCTAATCGTTCTAATGTTTTTTTAAATAAATAAATCTATTTATTCACGGTGACAATGAAAACATGTTGTCATCTTAAAACACTGTAGATAATGGAGGTCTCCAAAGACACATGGCTAAATTCACCTCTGATATTGAGATACATTTTGCGGGATATACAATATAGGGCGTGCACACACACAACAGACAACATTGAACGGATAACAAACAATTTAATTTAAACACCAACAGAAAAAGGGAGGTCCATGCTCATGTGCGGAGGAGAGCAATAGTCCAGGGCTTTGACTGTTAAAGACAGGAAGCAGATAGTTCTACAAAACACAGCGGCCGCCACTTCAGGAACTACAAGGGGACAAGGGTTTACCCCAGGAACTACGAGGGTACAAGGGTTTACCCCAGGAACTACGAGGGTACAAGGGTTTACCCCAGGAACTACGAGGGTACAAGGGTTTACCCCAGGAACTACGAGGGTACAAGGGTTTACCCCAGGAACTACGAGGGTACAAGGGTTTACCCCAGGAACTACTAGGGTACAAGGGTTTACCCCAGGAACTACGAGGGTACAAGGGTTTACTCCAGGAACAGAGTCAGTGGTGCTCAGAGCTACCTTGGGGTAGCTCTGCTCCAACACAGCTACCAGATTCAACACATCTGCTATCCTAACATCATCATCATCACGGTGGCTGATGAAGGACTTGCCCTCAAGAGAAAGGTGATGAAACCTTACAACAACATTGAGATTAGAGTATTCAACTAGAGGTCTGTTTTTCCTATATATTAACTTGGCTATTAGAGAGGTGATATTTGTGTTAGCAAGATTACTCTCAAGACAAACAATACTTGTGATGCTTTACACGTTTCTTTTAAGACCCAGGAGATATGTGGAAAATGCCTTTTGACATCTTGGCCAATCGACGGAGGGTGTTCCGCCCAACGATAATATATGGGTACAGTTGAAAAACACAAACAAATGCCTATGGACAAACCTGCTTGATTTTGTAAACAGAATGCAGAATTAATTGTTTTGAACGTAGAAAAATGAACTTCAAAATGTATAAAAATAAGGTTAACTATTTACAAAATAAAGCTGGTGTGCCCATATGCAGTCCAATGCATTGCTCAAAACAGTTCCCGCATTTCCATGGGTCAGTCTCTTTCTTCTGTCCACTAGGTGGCAGTAATGACAGTTCTGTCTGCCCTGTGTGGCCTTCTTCCTGGAATCTGTGACGACAACAGGAACATGACTGCAGCTCCTGCTGCTGGGAAGACCAGTCATGTCTGTCCCACACAGCTGGGGTACCAGTTCCTCTAAAAACACCTTATGTTTCAAGGGAAACCAACCTTTGCTTTGGAGATTTCATAGTGGAGGATGTAGGAATTCTTAATCCTGAGAGCTTAAATCACTGCAGTTTAGTAGAGGCCGTTTTGCCGGTGATAGGCATTGTAACAGTCTCTGGTCGGCTGAAAGCAGAGGAAGAGGCTACATGTCTCACACACGGTGTTCGTACTTCTGGAACAGAGTGCGCACCTTCGCCTTTCAGGCGATGCCCCCGTCGATAAGGCCCCGATCTCGCCCTGCGAGGAGTACTTGAGGTTGTGGGAACCGTGTGCGGGGCCCCGAGCTGCAGGAGGCTCGCTGGGGACGGACGTCGAGGGGGAGCCCTCGTCGGCAAGCTGGAGAACCAGCTCCTCCCGGAATCTCTTCTGAGACAGAACGCCCGCGGGAGGAGCGCCTCTCGACACCTCCAGCTGCTTGTGGAGAACGTAGGCGTTGACAACGGCGATGTCCAAGAAGCGGTAAAAGAAATTCTGGTACCACTTCTGCGTTTTAGGCAGGTCCTCGTGGTGGCCACCGGCGGCCTCCGACAGGTCGACGCCCCCCATGTTCCTAGAAACATAGCCGGACAAATAGAGAAGGTCATCAGGGTCATTGACTGATCTGGGCTCCTCCCCCCCTTCAAATAGATTAAATTGGCTAGGTTAATTCCTCTTTATAGTATAATCTAATACCTAATTGTGGAGAGTGTGTTGTTGGTGGCTGGTTTAAGCAGCCTCACCTGGTCGGAGTTAGACTGATTAGACTCTGGGACTGGGTGAGGCTGCACACCTGTGGGGCATTGGCCAATCAGGCCCACAGGTTAAACCAGCCACCAGCAAACACACTCAGGAGGAGCTCCAGCATGTACCACCTGCTCTGTTGTTCAGACTACCACAAACTAACAATAAACCGGTTTACTCATCCACTGCCTGTGTCCTGCTGTGGGAGAAGCCCTGGGAAAGCCATAGTAGATGGCATGTGGCAGGGGAAACTGCCACACTAATATTAGTTATATTCTTCCTAACGGAAGTGGTGCCCCATTGGAGTAGTAAAATAATCAGAGTTAAGTTTAGATCAGTTTAAGCCACTTAATCATGCTACACAGGCATGCATGTAAATAAATAAATACAATCATTTACTTGTTATAGTCGAGGACTGCTGCTGGAATAGGGACTCTGACCTCCTGCCCCTGGCCACCTGTCTCCCCGCTCCGCTGGCCATCGTCGTGGTCGAAGGCCTTGTGCATGGTGGAGCACATGACCACCTCGCGTCTGTCCAGCCATTTTGTGAACAGGAGGCCATCTCTGCGGAGCCACCTGGTGCTGCCACGGGGTGCTCCCTCGGGGAAATCGTTTAGCCTCGTTCTGGGGAAGCCCTCTCTGTGGGGCCTCATCGTCCCACACGCCCAGACATTTCTCCTCAAGAGGTCCTTGAAAAGCTCACAGCTGGTGTGAAAGTCATCGACATACAGCTTGTACCCAAGACCCAGCAGTTCAAAGTCCATCAAGGCCATGACGGAGTCATAGCTCAGGCCTTTACCGCGTTTCCCCTCATATGCAAAGAAATTCCAGGTGTAGCCACTCGTGGCGTCGGCTAGCACAAAGAGCTTGTGTTGCCACTCCCTAGGTTCATTGATGATGCATTGTTTCAAAGTGCGCCCCCTACCGCCTTCCGACACCACCATCCTCTGATCTACGGCCAGATGCTGACCGGGCTGGAAGAAGGTCTTGCAGGCGGTCACGATGCTGCTGTACAGGGGCTTGATCTTGCCAAGGGGGTCGTAGGCTGCCGTGCATCGCTTGCTCTTGTTTTCAGCATCATCGTCCATACTGCTGAGATGCAGAGCAGAGCAGATGGCGTAGAACCTGTTGTGAGACATGACGGACGAGGGGAAAGTGAGGTTGTAGACCCGTGACCCTCTCCAATAGTCCGGCAGATCCTGGACCCTCACCAGCCCCATGTGTATGACCAGCGACAGGTAGGAGTACAGGTCGGGCACGGTAATGTCCAGCCAGGGGGGCTTACCCACCGCCTGATTTCGGGCACCATAGGCGTTTGTATTGGTGATGATGGTATCTAGCACGCTGGGTGAGAAGAACAGCTGGAAGAGCTCCAGAGGGGAGTAGGCGTGGGTGCCGCTCAGATGCGGTCCCGGTGGCCTTTCTGGAAGGAAGTGCGGGGGAGTGGGCTGAACATCTTCCTCGTGCTCATCACACCACCTGTCCCCCGGTTCCTCACCTGAAGGGCGCGAGCGCTTGGGCCGAGCGGGCTCCCAGTCGGAGTTGTCGCTGGCTGCCCCCGCGGCGGGAGGCCACTCCCATTCATGGTCCGAGTCGCTTGATATAAAACACAGAATAAGACTTGATTTGGCATCGGTTTATTACCAATTTGTGATATCAGCAATGAAAATTAAGAAAAAAACGAATCAGGATATAATGCAATTACAAATGGGAGTAGTCATGATTTAAGTCTATTCCCCATCGTGGCCCCTATAAAAAGACCTAATGATGTATAGTATTCATTATGTGTAAAATAATCAAAATAAATGACTCACCGGACTAAAATGGGGTCCCACCCTTCCGCTGAGAACATGCCGTCCTTTGAGTTGGCCTGGGACCGGTCATCTGAAGCCTCACTCTCCCGTACAGCCTCTTCCTCTTCCGTCTTTACCACATTAGCCATTGTAAAATCGCAAAGTTGTTGGGAGTTGTCAAAATCAAAAGTGGCAAAAGTCAAATACAATGAAATAAGCGTGTGACGTTTAGTATTATTGTATCCTCGAGTCACTACTTGTAACTCGAGTAGGGACGTGGAGAAAATGCGCTGACATTGAGCGTTACCTACTAGATGTTTGTGTGGGAAGCTGTCTTCCTCGTCCAACAGTTCCACTTTAATCTCAGGGGCTACTGGCCGTTCCTCCTTCTCCAACTTATAATGAACTGACACTCCCATAGCGAAGGGATCCATCTTGATCACAGCATGCGTGATCAAGCAAATGTGAGCGAAGAGACCAAGACAGGGACGAAGCCATACCAGAAGTATCACAGAATGAAACGTCTAAATATAACTCCTTAAAGGACAACTTTGGGATTTTTCAACCTGGACCCCATTTTCCCATCATTTCGGGTCTAACTTACTAATGTGTGAGTTGGAGAGAGGAGTGCTGGCGAGAGTTTGTTGTGTTGGACTACAGAAAGCGTAGCTTAGTGTTATCTAAAATATTTATATTAACTGATCTAACTTCTGATTTAACTCCTCCTCGAGCGAGACTTGGTTAGACACAATAACAAACAGACCGGATCAGGCGAAAGGTAAAGAAAAGAGTTGTATTTCTCTGTAGGGATCATTCCCATAATGTTGTCAAACACTTATCGTCCTTTTAGAGGACATACATTGACGGGCGAAGTTGCCCTGAAGGCCCTGCGCGGCTGCGTTGTCGCTCAATACTGGACCAATTAAAAAAATTGTCCAGGTTGAAAAATCCCGAAGTTATCCTTGAATGTTTGAAAGGAGTTCCTTTTGAGAAAACAACTCGTCACTCAGGTAGGGATGCGGAGGAAATGCGTTACCTGATGTAGACGTTTGTGTGGGAAGCTTTCTTCCTCGTCCGACGGTTCCACTTTAACCTCGGTGGCTGTTGGTTTCTCCCGCTGCGCCTCCTTCCCCGCCTTACGATGGCCGTCAACTGACATTTCCGTACCGACGGCCTCTTTCTCGATCGCCACAGCATGAGTCTAAGTAGTTAAAAAAGGTGAAAGAAGAAACAAAATGGGGATGAAGCTATACGACCGCTGCTCCAGAAACATCAGCCAATGGACAATAATAGAAGTATTGTTCTGGTGGTGGGCTGTTACTTGTGACAGATATAAATAAAGGCAGATTACGTTGTTAACTTGTAAATATTGACACACGTCACGACATGTAACAGTGTTGTTTGTTTAAAAAAACAGTCCCAGGGGACACTTGGAAAAAAAAGCTCAGGGCATAAGTGGTTAAGACTTAATGTAACATTAGAATGTGATTAAAATTTTAAAAATGAGCTCCATTTGAAAAACAACAACAACGTGTCACCTTGTCTAGATGTTTGTGTGGGACGCCATCTTTGTCGTTAAAGAGTTCCACTTGAATATCTGCAACTATGGGTTGTTCCTCCTTCTCCATGCCATAATGGCCGTTGTCAGCTGACATTTCTGTACTGATGATTGACGTTGAAGTCTCTTCTAAGTCCTCATGGGTGACCTTCAAAGCTGTGCATGGTATAGGTGCAGAAAGCAAAGGTTAGGACACAACGTGAACGCCTTGCTGTATTTAGTGCCTTTAACAATGATCTTGTTTTATACTTAGAATCACTTAACTTCTTTCATTCAAGTCTTTTGTTGACACCAATGTCCCCTGTGATATGTGATGTATTACTTCTGTTGTACAGCGAGTTTAATGTATAATATTTCTCCATTTGTTTTGCTTGTTCCTATCTTTTTAGTTTCCATGATGCTCAGGTGGATGTGTGCTGTACATTGTATCCGATTATTACCTTGACTTGACAAATACACACACATCATTGTATACGAGTTAGATTTGTAGGCGTGGTTAGATTTCTATGTTTAATACACTATGTTAAAACTTCAGTTCATGTGTGATCTCCATTTCAGTTTGCCTGTTGAGCTATAGCCCTAATGTTGGCAAATGATAGCAGTTGTGAATCCCTGCCTTCCACTCTCAGTATGGTGACATTCAGTGCGTTATCTTCATACCTTGATTATTTGTCTGAATAATCCCAATCTTGTTGTTGGTGGATTCCTGGACGGGGAACACAACAACTTTAAATCAAATGGGTGATTTCAGTTCAGGGCACTATCAATCACCTTTAACATATCGAGGCATAACCATTTAACCACAGCGATCATCGACGAAAAAGCAGAGAATATAAATGTGGATGAGGCATACTTCAGAAGCACTAGCTAACATGAAGCTCCCCCCCTCTCCAAGCTAAGATAAACTACTCCTGGGACCACCACTAGGACCCACCCCAACCGTGCAGGACAAAAGACGCGAGCGCCCATCCGTGCGAGATAAAAAAGACCTGCGGTTCCAAACCCGGCTTCGCCAGATAGAAGCGCTTCGCTGGCACCGAAGGCGATATGAAATATAACTGTTTTGTCTGCATATATTATATACAATATATTAAGCATACCAAATACATTAAATGTCTCTCAAACGAACATGTCTCTCAAATTGTACAATATGTGGCCTAACACTGAATACAATGACTTGTCTTCTGAGACGCATGTCCGCGCACGCACCTTGTGCCCGTGCGGGGTCGCGGTCGTCGGCAGGCTCCCGGCCTGCGGCGGAGCAGAGCGGTGCTTTTTACGGTGACGCTGAATAATTTTTTTCATGCTGCGCGTCGAGGGCAACTCGGCGGCGGTGGCTGGCGTGACGTTGGCCACGCTGGTGACCAACACCCGCTGCGTGCTCTCCCGGGTCTGGAGGCTCATGGTTTTCATGGCGTTCAGCGCGAGCCGCGCTTCGATGCTACTCAGGGACGGGACGTGGCCGTGCGTCCCGCTCACTTTGGTGACCACGCCATCGGTGACGGTGATGCGCCCTTTGTAATAATAAAAGTAACAATAATGTCATGATAATAATAATAATAATAGCCCAATAATATCGATAATAACAATAACAAAGTGCATACCTTTGCATTTGAAACTTGAATACTGCGTGCACTTCCAATATGATTTCCGTTCCTGTTGACGCTCTCGCATGTACGTAAACCTTTCGTATATCAGCAGCTGTTTGCCGTAAGGGGAGGTCACGAATAACGGCTCCATTGTTACACCGGTCACCAAAACCCGCTGCGCCTGAAGGCCGCGAAAACCGCGAGTGTCCGACGCACGCGGCGCTTCGACGCCACTTTGGGATGGGGGGTGGTCATGGGTCCCGCCCACTTTGGTGACCACGCCATCGGTGACGGGGATGCGCTTTTTGCGCGCTTTAATAAAAGTAATAATAATGATGTCATGATAATAATAATAATAGCCTAATAACAACAACAACAACAATAATAATAATACTACTAATAATAACTAGAAAACCTCCAATTCCTGAAGAAATTGTACTTGCCCTGCCATTACATGCTTTTGTGAGTATATACGTATGTATGTTCACGTATATATATATATATGTATGTGTAGTATGTATGAGCCAACAGTTCATTTCCAGCCTGTATGTGAGCTCAGCCTGTTCAGTCTGTTGTTTACACAGGTGTCCCTGTGAAGGTTGATTACAACGCATGTGCACTGGAACCTTTAAAAGTTGAATATCTTGAAAAGTATGCAAACTATTGCTTAGATATTTCATGTGATATGGCTACATGTGTATGTAGTGTGAACGCTGTGGCAGCAGATGCTCCTCACCTTTCAATGCACGCCGCGCCTCCAGGGCACTTTGGGATGAGGGGTGGTCATGGGTCCCGCTCACTTTGGTCACCAAGCCATCGGTGATGGTGATGCGACCTTTGTAATTACAAGAGTAACAATAATGATGTCATGATAATAATAATAATATTTTATGTTTATGTACGTATGCATGTATGTATGTATGGCTATATGCAGGTATGTATACCTATGTTTATGTACGCATGTATGTATGTATGGCTATATGCAGGTATGTATACCTATGTTTATGTACGTATGCATGTATGTATGTATGTATGTATGTATAGCTATATGCAGGTATGTATACCTATGTTTAAGTATGTATGTATGTATGTATGTATAGCTATATGCAGGTATGTATACCTATGTTTATGTACGTATGTTTTTTGTCATTCTATGTTCATATTTGTGCGAGTAGATAAATTGAAAGATGAATAAGTGGCGGACAGGGAATAATAACAATAAGAAGTATGCAAGAGAACAGTACTTAATGACAGTAAAGCGCATACCTTTGCATTTGAAGTTGGAATACTGCGTGCACTTCCAATAGGACTTCCTTGTTTCTTGCCGTTCTCGCATGTACGTGAACCTCCCGTGTTTCAGCAGCTGTTTCCCGTAAGAGGAGTTCACAAAGGACGGCTCCATCGCGTCCGTAGAGTCGAGCCTGCCTGTGTGCATCATAATAATAATAATAATAATAATAATAATAATAATAACAACAATAATGTCACTCGTAGGCTGCCATTGTTTACGTCGCAATGCAGTCTGGGTAATGACGTTATACATCGAGATAGTAAAACGCACTAATAGATTCTTACGGGTTTGGTCATATTTACATGTTACTATTTACATGTTGATATTTACATGTTGATATGACTGTAGTATAGTAGTATACATGAATGAATGACTAGTACAGTAGTATACATACATGTAATGACTGTAGTATAGTAGTATACATACATGAATGACTGTAGTATAGTAGTATACACACATGAATGACTAGTACAGTAGTATACATGAATGAATGACTAGTATAGTAGTATACATACATGAATGACTGTAGTACAGTAGTATACACACATGAATGACTAGTACAGTAGTATACACACATGAATGACTAGTAGTATACCTACCCATCGCCAGTGATACATGGTGGTCATCCTTCACCTGCTGGTACTTCCTCAGGCTGGTGGGATGCTTCTGCTCGATGTGTCGCTTCAGGTTGGTGGTGGACTTGGCCGGCGTGCGGACCTGCTTCTCCAGACCCGGCGGGCACAGTCTGCAGAGAAACGTGACGTACTTCCCGTCGGGGTCTGGACCGACCAGCTCATATAACTCCTTCAGATACTCGTATGAAGCGGCTTCGGCTGCGGTGTCCGCTGCGCTGCCCATGGTGCCGGGATCGGTTCCCTGGACCCAAATGGCGAAGGAGGCGCGCGTTCACAAAAAGCTCGCTCTCGATACGCCGTGCGCGTACCACGGAGGTACTATACGTGCGCGTACCACGGAGGTACTACGGAGAGCGCTATGGCTCAAAACTCAAACTTCTTTCAACGGCGTCCCGCTGCAGAGCTCCACCGCTCGGCCCACCTCCGGCGTCAGGACCCAACTCCATAGCCAGGACCCATCTCCATAGTCAGGACCCATCTCCATAGTCAGGACCCATCTCCATCGAATAACGAAACAACTTCTGGTCTGAAATGGACTAAACTCGTCAAAATAAAAGTCCCCATAGCAATTCCATAATAGGTGTTCTGTGTAAAATTTTGAATGACAAAACTTAAAAGAACAAATCTATGGGAAAAGGTCTGAATTATAATTGATTCATATTATATGTTATGTAGATAACATCAATACATATTTTTATTGTATATAAACCCCAGTCATCAGCCTATGGGTCAAATTCATAGGTCTGATAAAAGGTCAAAAGGTCAAGACGCGACACCTGGTTTCGCATCATCGGATAACACAAAACGCGTCATTCGGAGGACCAAGGTAGCAGGGAGATCTGGGTGCAGGCGACATGGAGGAAAGGTAAACATTGTTCATTTGCATATACTACCCACATTGAAATGATACAAAGCTGGTTGTAATCGGCGAAGTCCCCCTTTAATAAAAACCTAAATGCATTTATAAATGATCAAGCATATATTCATATATATCAAGGCATCAAACACATTCAGCATTTAATCATTTTTCATAATTTTTTGCATCAAGATCCCATTTTTCTCTAGTTGTCATGTATTTTATAATGTACACTTGCTGTGTGGTCTCAAACCACTCCACCAGGGGGCGGTGTTCAAACCGGCCCTCAGGCCGATCAACTGCCATGTCAGAACGTCTTAGAACAGTGGTCGACTTTATAAACAACACATACACCAAATATACCCCGGCTGCAGGTCCGGGAGGTGGGCTAATCCAGGCGGGAGGGGAGGTATAGGAGAGAGAGGAGAGAGTGACTGACCAGGGACGGCCTTCCTTACTATAATCCTCTTTTAATTAGGCTAAGTAGAGGGACTTTGGGACCCTTCGCGGATTAGTCACAGCACATTGACAAAACATCAAGCTGGGACCAGGGTGTGTGTACAGTATTACTGGTGGGCGGCCAGTTAGCAGGACCCAGCGAATAGCGCGCGCTCATGCATGAAAAATGAAATGCTCTCCCCGTCTCCCAGAAGATACCTCGGGGTCTGACCTTCCAGCTTCTTAATGCCGCAGGATGCGGTGTCTCTGGTGGGCCCGGAGGATCAGTTACAGCTCATGATTCACCTCCTTCACAGACCTGAGAGAGAGAGAGAGAGAGAGGGAGAGAGAAAAGAGAAGAGATACGACTCAGTGTAATACGTGGACACGCTTGCACCCTATTACCCACCCTCTTTGCTAATCCCTGGGTACTTTGTCTTTTCTCATAATGATATCCCTTGTCCGGCCTCTCTCTCTCTCTCTCTCTCTCGCTCTCCCTCTTCTCTCTATTTCTCTATTCGTCCCCACCTCCCCCCTCTCTCTCTCTCTTTCCATCTGTAACGAGGTAGCTCTCCTATCCCTCGTTGTGTTTCTTTACAGTATAAGAAGCCCAATCCTAGTAAGAGACCTTGTGATGATATTAAAGAGTCAATAGACTAGTTTGCAACCGCAGACATTTTGGGTTTAGTCTGAAGTCACAGTTTCCGTTCTCTGTGGCCTCCATAATTAAGTTTCGCTGACTGTTTTGCAACATTTGGAGTATTTCAGGACAAGGGAAGGGCTGTGGTGAATAAATGTTATAAGCCATAAGCCATAAGGTAAATAAGCCATATAGAAAGGTCAAAACCTTTCTATATCTGCGGCAAAAAAAATGTATTCTTATTTTTTTATTTAAATATATGGAATTTTTTTTAATCTTTTACTAGGCCCACGTCTAAAATGACAAGCGTTTTTGTATTGATTCCTCAAAAGCTTAATGGTTGAACCAATTCAATGGATCATTTAGAACGCATTTTATATTTTTTAATGATTTATTTGACTAATTCGGACCACAAATAATGATAATGAACAACTAAATAACAGCAAGTAGCAGGCTACAGACTTGCTAATTGAGTTACAATGGAGTCCGCCTGCCTGTATACAGAGCTGGGTGGTGCTGATGTGTAGTTACAGTGGCCGGTGGATGGAAGGCATGGAAGGCTACTTCTCGACCGACCACTGGGTGGCAGTGTTGCTCTCTAAACAAGCCACAACGAAAAATGATCATTATGGTACATGAACAGTGGGGCAGCAATTTCTCACTTTGCATGATAAGCGAGTGTTTGGGTGGAACTTTCCAGCATGCCACACGCAACCATAAACATGAAACAAAATATTTAAAAAAAATAATATATATATATATTTTTTTTAAACAAACATTTTGTGTAGAAGGCAAATATGTCTGTCTGCACTGTCTAGGTTGTTTAGGCTCGTCAAATAGTCAGGGTAGGCCCAGACAGACCTAACATGTTAAATACGACACCTTCAAATGTTTTATTTATTTAAATAAAACAGATTATATGTATTTCCCTGTAGTCCAGCTAGAGTTTAAACCAAGTCCACAATCCAAACAAGCCAAGAACATTTAAACACATATTGCAAGGTCTACAGGGAAGGTTTGGACATTTTTAGTTCTTATAAATTGCTTTCCGACAAATATATATATTTGACACTGACAATATAACATTAACTCGGAATTCTGTTGATGGATTGTGCAGGTGTCAGACTTTAAACCATATTTAAAAAGTAGGCCCACTGCCTGTTGTGTTTCTTAATTAGGGATTTAAAATCGTAATATAATTTTAGTTTGTAGCTTACTTAAAAAATTAAATTTAAAACAAGAATTATACCGAACTCTCACATGAACTAAAAGTAATGACACTTCAAATTAAAAACAACAAAGTCAAATTAAATACACCTATAAAGTGTAAGTAGGATTATATGTTGTTTTTTAAACCAAGCATGGATCACAGGATGATCGTAAAAAAAGGTGAAACATAAAAATACATAGACACTATATTATAAAAAAAAAGCGCCTGTATTATAATTTAACACATCAAATACTGAGTAAATCTGCCTTTCCTCCATAGAACAAAACACTTAAATTCACCCGCAGAACTTGATGGCATCAAAGAGATTTAATAACTTGGAGCCAGAGAGAGCAAGCAGGGTCAATTATTAAATCACACTACATTATTTATTTTTATTTATTTTCTTCACCTTCTCACCAGGTTCATCCCATTTCCACAGAATCCTACACACAAAACACACACACGCCTACACCCCCCGCCCCACGACGTTACCGTTATTATATATAACACCAGATTATCACAGATCGAGGAGAACGCTGTGGAACATCTGGGTAAGCTTCCGTCATGTAATGCAAACAAAGTTTCCCTGTGAAGACGCCGAGGTCAGAGAGGAGAGCCGATGAGAACGTGTAAAAACCTGTCAATCTGTTGTATTGTTATATATATATATTTATTGGGACTGCTGCAGTAGCGGTGTGTGAGGTGTTGTTCTGTGTGTGTGTGTGTGTGTGTTATGGTAATGTGTGTTATGGTAATGTGTGTTATGGTAATGTAATAGCGCAGGCAGACGGTGGGCCATACAGCAGGTACAGCACTGCTCCTGCCAGCCCAGAGAAGACCCACGCTTGGCATGCAGAGAGACACTGCCCTGGCTCAAATCAGTTGTCTCTCTACCTCCCTCTCTCTCTCACTCTCTCCATATCTGTCTCTCTTTCTCTCCTCTC
Organism: Trachyrincus murrayi; assembly: GCA_900323305.1. Lineage (NCBI taxonomy): Eukaryota > Metazoa > Chordata > Actinopteri > Gadiformes > Macrouridae > Trachyrincus > Trachyrincus murrayi. Next base: position 2,026 of record OOFB01011039.1, on the reverse strand, counting down.
CTCTCTCCATCCATCTTTCTCTACCTGCTTCTCCTTTTCTCTTCACCCCCTCTCTCTCTCTCTCTCTCTCTCCATCCATCTTTCTCTACCTGCCTCTCCCTTTCTCTCTCTCTCTCTCTCTCTCTCTCTCTCTCTCTCTCTCTCTCTCTCTCTCTCTCTCTCTCTCACACACACACACACACACACACACACACACACACACACACACACACACACACACACACACACACACACACACACACATTTAATGTACAATCTTCACCAATCCTCCATCTCCATGCGGTGTTGACAACCCT
>OOFB01011019.1:5110-15519 GCA_900323305.1 Trachyrincus murrayi | reverse complement strand
CTGTGAGATCATTTAGACACATAAAAGACCAAAACTGATATGCATGTTAAGTGTTTGGCCTGGAAGTCTCGTGTCTCTGTTTGTGTTGAGGTTCTAATTGCCGAGGTGGTTATATGAGCTGTGTGCGTGTGCGTGTGTGCGTGCGTGTGTGTGTGCATATGCGTACAAAGCTGGAGGTATCTAGCTTCTTGCGGCGGGCGAGGTCGGTGATATTATCCCCATTGTAATTGATGCTCTCCATGCAGCCTTTGAAGTTCTTCCTGCCGCCTCCTGATGGCTTCCCACTGTACGGCATGCCCCCGAAACTCAGCTGAGAGAGAGAGAGCGAGAGAGAGCGAGAGAGCGAGAGAGAGAGAGAGAGAAAGAGTACCATTAGAACATACATTATATTAACCATGCACAATACGGGGAACATTGTTTATGTGCAATGCACAATAATGATTTCAATTGGTGTCTATTTGGTGTCTGATATAACTCACATGCACAAATATAATATCAACATTTTAAAATTGAATATGTGATAAATATGTAATATAATAAAGAGATAATGTACTAAGGATGAGCGGATATTGTTTCCAAGAAGGGGTTTGGCAATTCATTGCAAAGTATTAATGTGATCGTGAACAAACACATTTTCCATCAAAGAATAAAGAAAATATATTGAATTTTTTCTCTGATTGTTATAAGTTTTCTTCACAGAAGTTCTCATGTGTGGTTTCCATTTTCAGAATATATCTGGGAGGATGTGGAGGAAAGCGGTAACGAATGTCAAAAAAGTACAATTACAAGTGAGAGCTAGTGACGTCTCACAGAGTAGTGTGTGTGTGTGTGTGTGTGTGTGTGTGTGTGTGTGTGTGTGCGTGTGCATGTGTGTGAGTGTGTGCGTGTGTGTGTGTGTGTGCGTGTGTGTGTGTGTGTGTCTGTGTGTGTGTGTGTGAGATGCTTCGATACCTTAATGCTAATGCTAACCTGCCCTCGGACTGTTATCGTTTCTCTCTAAGTGGCCTGAGTTCCGCAGGTTAAGTGGAACAAAGGTTCCCAGCCGCGGGGCGTTCCGGGCGGTTCTGCTCCTGGGTGACTCCCCCCCATGCCGCTGTCGAAACTCATTACTTATACACCGGGGCCCTAGCCATCCATGACACCAGCTGTCAATGACCGCTAGACATACACAGTGGTTAATGACCTGTACAATGAGGGGGGGGGGACGCAGCTCTGTGTGTGTGTGTATGTATGTGTGTGCGTGCGTGTGTATGCAGACGTGCATGGATTCGGGTATGATGTGTCAGAATCGATTCGGGTGTATGTATGTATGTGTGTGTGTGTGTGTGTGTGTGTGTGTGTGTGTGTGTGTGTAAGGTGCACGTATGCTCTTCCTTCACTGAGCGAGGTCTGTAATCACCCAGGGCGACGGTATATCGAAACATTTTCTATAATTGGAAGTTTGAACAAGGAGGCTGGAGATCACAGCTGGAGACACGGAGAGAACGACAAGGCGTTTCCTTTTGCATGTCATTCGCGCAGCGTAGCTCTTTGAAGTTAACTGTAACGCGGCTCAAATGTGTAACAGCAGGTCGGATTCCTCTGGTTACAATCGTCACGTCTGTAAAGCAAATAGCTGGACTTTAAATTGAGTATCCAGCAGTATCAACTCTTATGCTTAACGTATCCTTTATTCATGGGCTTTATTCCTTTATTCACGTACCGTGTCTTAAATTAAAATTCATGTTCATCAATATTGATACTCTGTTTCACTGTGTGTGTGTGTGTGTGTGTGTGTCACAGATTCACAGAGTTCCTGGAACCCTTTGAGCGAGTGATCCAACCAGAGGAGCTCTGGCTGTACAAGAATCCTCTGGTGGAGTCCGACCACATCCCCAAGAGAGTCATGTTTGTAAGTGGCACCGCAATCCTCGTATCGACACGTCTTTATCTGGGTGTCAGTCGTCCACGGCTCCCAGAAGCCCCCCTCATTAGAATGAAACCCTAACAACAAGTCTTCTCCACTGAGTCAAAAGGCTACCTTATTTAAAGACGATGTTGTTTATTGACGCCCGTCAGAGATGTGTTAATGAGTGACTGATGGACTGATTATTACTTTAATGCTAATTGTTCTGTTTTTAAAGAGCACACTGAGCCGCGTGGGTTCTTAAAAGTGGAATCAATTTAATACGACACCAAAATAGTGCTGACATTTATTCATTTGTTGTTTTATTCATTTATTCATTCTTTTTTTGGGGGGTTTTATTCAGTGCTTTTCGTTGCAGGAATTACATGTCAGTGGAAACCAAATCCCAAATGCTGTAGCATTAAAAGCCAGAACAAAAGTAATATATAGATGTAATCACTGTGCACATTTTCAAACTGGTTAGAAAGGTTCCTTGGTTGATCTGAATGTATTGACAGAGGTGTCGATGATTAAGTAAACATAAAATAAACATTTTTTAAAAGCAATACCTATTGGAGCCTGCATTCTGAGGCTGTCATGATGTTCACATCCGTCATGATGTTCAACCCTGTCGCTTTCTGGTAGATATCAGAAAACACAGGTGTGAATGGTTTCCTGATGCGTTCGAGATGCATTTTGAATCCCTTCACCGAAGCAATAGTCCGTATGCGTCATGCCTCTCCCGTCTGGGATTAATAAAGTTCTATCTTATCTTATCGTAACCGTAATCTTATCGTAAATGACTGTTGCCATCCCACATGTCTCATGCAGGCTATTCAACAAGGGAATAGTGTGGATCTGTGGATATTGCCTAAGTAGGTCCCTTCCTCCATTTAAATAGAGGAGCTGGAATACAGTAAAAGTTGATATAAGAGTGGAAAAAAATCACCAACCAGCCTCGGGAGATCCAAAAAGGAAGCCTGGCCAGGGTTTGGATTTCCTTTTGGAAGGAAATGTGGTAGTAGGCGAACATCTATGAAATGGTGCGTATGGTTATTTGCATATTAAGCGGAAAAGTAAAATGGCCACTGGGGAGCACATGTTGATGCAATCTGGATACAGCTACGTACCAGATACCAGGTTTGAATTATGAAGAACATTATTACAAAATACATCTTTTAAATAGCACTAGTGGCAAGTGAGCCCCAGCAACGCTCAGGGGATATGCCACACGGAAACGATAATTTGTGTCTCAGTTACTAAATCTTTAATAAAATAGGAATGCTGTAACATGAGGAGTGTCCTTCAAGCAGAGCCTACCTCCATAATAATGGATTGTTGGTGTCCCCGAGGCAACGGACGCCATTTTGCAGTTAACCTGCAAGTGGGACCCCGTGGAATGTCCCAGCCTGTCTCTAATGGGGATGAAATAGCTGTACATCTTTCTGTCTCTTGTTTCCTCCCAGGCCATCTCCTTCCTCACTCCTTTGGCGGTCATATTTGTGGTGAAGATCATTCGGAGGACAGACAAGACAGAGATCAAAGAGGCGTGTTTAGGTGTGTACCTTTCCTTTTACGAGACAACTTGTTACCCTGATTAGCAAACAAGAAATCCAGGGCAATTATACAATGCTAAAGAGACTATTGAAATCAGTTGTAAAAGAACCATTGAGCTATATTGTCTCTTTTTTCAGGTAGTTGTAATTAGCTGAAATCCTTTTGTTTTCCTGTCGTGATTGTTCACTGCAAGACATTTTGAATGTGCTGCGGAACTATCAAACCAATTCCAAAAAGTTGCAGCACCAACTTCTTCCATTGTTATGTTAATGTGTTCATGTTAATTAACCAGGAGTTATGTTTTGTGTCGTGTCAGAAGGGCTGTAGGTACAAGATGTTGGTGCAGAACCAGTGTAGTAAATCCAATTAAAACCACACAAAAAGATGAGAGTGATAATGATGTGTGTGTGTGTGTGTGTGTGTGTGTGTGAGAGAGCCAGAGAAGCAACAGCAGCTAATGCACTTTATCTCCGTAAAAACTCTGAAGAATGAAACGTACTCCCATCAGTTGTTTGGGACTGTGTCAACATATCTGCTTATCGATAATCATTTGTTGCTCCTAATTGACCTATACGTTTTTAATTTGACATTTAATTTCCATTACCTGCTACCATTAGCCGCTGAAGATCACGTCACACAGTGATAAATGTGAATATCACGATTTTTATAATTTCGTCCGACGAAGACGGTTCATGCATTTTCATAAAGTTATGTCTATTATTTGGGGATATTGATTACATTTACTCAATTATATTACTAGTGGAGAGATGTGCATTGCTAATATGAAACATTAAACCGTTACATCCTCAGTCTCTGGCACTCTGGGGTATAACTGCCTGTCCTGAACTAACACTTTACTGATGCCTCTGTTCCCACCCTCGTCTACTCATGTATTTATTATCAGCTTATCATTTATTTATTGTGTAATGTATCTGCTTGCGTTTTAAAAAGGATGTTTGAACGGGGCTGTATCAGTACAAGTTTGGTTTTGATAGTTTTAACTCTTTCTTAATGTTGGAATCAGCTTTCTGTTCACGTAGCCATCATGTCTTTGAGGCTGGACCATACAGAAACAACAAGAGATGAGTCCTCGGAGATTCATGAGGCATGAAGGCTATTATTCATTTACAAAGCAGAAGCTTTCAAAGTGAACAAAATAGACTGGACTGGTTTTGCTGTGCACCAGCTCGATCGATCTCGGGGTGGGTAAGACAATCTGTTTTAGTTAGTCGTGACCGCGTGTTTCCAGACCGTTTTTCTAATACATTATTGATCCCAGATTAGGGATTGGATGTGGAAGAGATGCATATTTAATCTTGAGTTAAAGGCTGCCATTATCTCTATTCCTCCCTTTAGTCTGGATTAATCAAATGTCTGTATAGCCAGCCTCGCTGTTAACGTTATGGTGTTGAATTCAGTGAACATGCTGTTAAGTTAAACCGATAATAATAAATAAATAACACTGCTTAACACTGAGAAACGTGGGTTTAACTCATTTGGTTGTTGGTTTGAACTGTTGGACTGCTGGGAATAACCCACACGGGCCGGCTCAGACTGCAATACTCTCCCACTATTGACCTATTAAATACTACCACTATTACACTATATCACTATTGTTAAACTGGAATATTATGCCGCGATCGCAATCCATAAAATTTTTAATTAACATTACAATTGAACAGATTATCTCTCGGGAGAAACGCGATGTACTCACTGAGCACAGGGCTGGCTCTAACGACACACCTGTACACCTATCTTTTACTAGAAGTACGGGAATATAAATCATATTCGTCCTATTAAAACGGCTTTGACAGATGTCTGAGTGGGCAAAAAAATGTGTGCTAACAAGGAGAACTTGTTCTGCTAACTTCCCTGTGAGTGTATTCAGAGTCGGCACCGATGAGAGCAAGGAGAACAGTTTAGACAGGTCGCTGGGGAAGTCCAGCATTTAATCACCACACACCTGTAGCGTCTTGTTGTGCATGACTGGATGTATCTGCAGGTCTACCCAATGCAGATAGGTTCAGTTATATATTAGGTTTGAAGGTGGGTAATCATATTTAGTCGATATGTGGTATGGAAAATGTGTAATCTAAATGCAATGTTAACTGTGTCTATCGAATCAGGATTTAAAAAAAAGATGATAATGTTGTAAATCCCTAACTTTTAATTTCCTTCTCTCTCTCTCTTACGACCAGCTGTGACGCTGGCTCTTGCCCTGAATGGAGTCTTCACAAACACTATCAAGTTGATCGTTGGCAGGTATGCAAATCCAAAACTCTGTAATAACTGCATTCTATATTAAATTAAATAGAAATCACTACGCATGTAGTACAGAACATACAATAAGAATGAGTTTCTAAAGTCATGTGTTACTGATGTTCTCTTCGTATGTGACAGACCCAGGCCAGACTACTTCCACCGCTGCTTTCCAGACGGGCAGATGAACCCCAAGATGCTTTGCACCGGGGCACCAGAGCTGGTGTCGGAGGGCCGCAAAAGCTTCCCGAGCAGCCATTCCTCCTGTGAGTCACACGCAGCGTGAAGCTAGCATATCTGGCTCCAGATATCTGGTGGCTTCTACGTGTATTACGTCGTGTGCACACACCCGTGCGAGCGCTAAAATGTGCACTAGTGCGACTACCAGTGCTTCGACGGTACACGAGTGCGAGGGCCGACCCCGCGAGGACACGCCCAGCCTAGCTCCGCCTACTTCCGCGTCCGCCTATTTCCTCAGCGCTAATTAACGACACGTATGGTCCAGTTGAGAACTACTCTGCGCGGATGGCACACAACACACAAACGTGTTGTATTTCATTTTATGTTATAGCCTATCGTAAAATTTGATTCATGTAAGAGACATTTAATATATTTGGTTTGTTTCAGACAGACATGAGGAATTCAGTGTCCTTCACTATCCTTTTTCAATGAGCTATTCAGTTGCAAGCGAATGCAAGCGCTTCTATCTAAACCTTCATGAACCTTTTTTATTAGGCCTATTGTATAGTTATAGGAACGAACGGATAATTACGAATCAAGCTGTTGAGAACGCCATACTCTGCGTGCACGGCGATGCGTCTCAGACACAAGAACGCACATTATTATTGTATTTAGTGTTAGTCCTATATATTGTACAATTTGAGAGACATATTCATTTGAGAGACATTTAACATATTTGGTGTAGGCCTACTGTATATAATAGGCCTATATAAAGACAGAACACACAGTTATATTTCACACTAGTGCCATCATGACTCATTTCCTTCTGGTGACCGCAGGCTTTCGTCTCCCGTGGGTGGGGGCGCGCTTCATCCCGCACGGCTGTCCCCTCGCGTCCTTTTTCCCCGCGAGTCGTTTTTTCGCCTGCCTCGGGTGTTTCCCTGTTACGTGCACGGTTGTTGGCTGTTTTAAGTTTGTGTTTGAAAGTGGTGAAATGGCAAAAAGCTAATATTGTAGCAAGAGGCTTGTAGTCATTAGAATTATTCCGGGATTATTCTACAGCGGCAGCCAGTTTATATTGGGCTCGGCTCTCTGTGGTTGGACTAATTATATTCACCCCGTCTGTTTCACAGCTCCTTCTGCTGGACGACCACTTAGAGAATACTGCCTTCCCAGCTGTCCAGCAATGTGTTTAATAATTCATGTGTTTTCCCTCTCATGTCTTCACAACACTTTATTTATTTTAAGAATTCCATTACATTTATTGCTTCTGTGCTTGTTTGGTACTGGGATGTGAATATCGGTGATTCAACGGAGAGCTGGAATCAGTGACTTTATTGCAGCAAGAATTGGTTGCAGGAGATAAGACCGCGTCGTTTTAATAACAAGCACGCGGGTTAGTTAGTGTTGGCAGTTCAGGAAGCGTCAAACCTTACTCTTACTGTTACACTTCCCCGCTGTTACTCTCTAATCTGAAAATAATTTCCCTAAAACCACCGACAGCACCGCTCCCGGTTAGAAATGAGAAGAACGTAGAACGTAGAAAACGGGTGAATTTCTGGTGAGGTGAATAGAAGCTCATTTCATAAGCTGGGGTGTTTTTCACAAGGGCCAAAAGATACCTTGCCAGGTGAAAGGATACTGCAGATACTACCTGCAGACACTGTACAGTGATCATGAAGTAGTTACTTATGTTTGTTCTCCTTTGAATGAGGGACAGCTGGTTTGCTCAACACAAGAGAGACAATGCTGAACAGCGTTGAGATGCAGGATTCCCGTGTAGACGTAGGTGGATATATAAGACGCATGAAATGGATGCAGTACGTGTGTCACCTATAGGCCTATGGGATAAGAGACGAGTGTGTTGTGTCGTGTGTTGTGTACGCTCTCTAAATGCGCTAAATGTAAATGTAAATGTACATTCAAGTAAAGGACCGTGCGATTCAATAGCCAAAAGTCTCCCTTTGAAAAATGATACCTGTGCTTGGTCTGTCAAGGTTGCATCTGTTACATTTGTTTACTGTTTTCCCTGGCACGTTGTCAAGGATGGCGCTCTCTGAAGGCTGAGCCGTGTCCTATTAGGAACGGCAGGGAGAGGGAGATGGCTCTGTAATCCACTGCTCCGCCATGCTGCTGTTGCATTCATCTCTGAGTCTCTCCTAATGTCCTTATGGCGCTGTGCCGTGAGTCACGCTGCGACGGCGAGATGAGGAGCACTGGGAGGGGGACAGAACCCATATGTCAGTCTAGAGAGATGACAAAAAATAGCTCTATTCCCCACGAATGGGAGTGTGTGCACGGCGCGCACACACGCCCGTGAGTGTGTGTGTGTGTGTGTGTGTGTGTGTTTGTTTAAGTGCCTCAGATGCTCAACACATATTGGCCTCAAGTATTTATTCAGACAAATGGGGCAGTGGGCAGAGATTATATATAGATGATATATCTATTATGAATAATTATGTGGTTAGATAGATAGAGAGAGAGATAAAGATAGATAGATAGATAGATAGATAGATAGCGAGAGATAAAGATAGATAGATAGATAGACACACAGACAGATAGATAGATAGATAGATAGATAGACAGACACACAGACAGATAGATAGACAGATATATAGATAGATAGATAGATAGATAGATACTGTAGATAGCTAGATAGATAGATAGATAGATAGACAGACACACAGACAGACAGACAGATAGATAGAGAGATATACAGACAGATAGATAGAACATTTCTCGGTTACAATTTTTCCCTAGGAAGTAAAAGGTAAGATGAAATAAATTGGAGTTGACAGGTCTGAGGACTAAGAAAATCCAAAATGAGACCACTTTAAACCTCCACATCCTATCCAAGGATACCGTAATGTAATTTATTATTCCTCATAAACGTTTTGTTTTTGCAAATATAAAGCCATTAGAAATGATTGTTTAATAAGACGGGTTTGAGCGACTCGCTGTTCATTACATTCAGTCTTCAGAGTAGCTCATTCAATTCCTGTGAGACAGAAGCAATCATTACAGATTTAATATCCGCAAACAGTTTGCACCGTTCAACAATATTCCTCTCCAATATCATAGAACTGAAACAAGGTGTTCTGCCAGACAGCGGTTCTCCTAACAGAGTTCACCGCCTCGGCCTCGACGGAGCCCTCGTACTGTGAGGGCTTTCGAAGGTTTGCTACCTGCCAGGGTCAGGCGTCAAGGAGGTGCTGGGGGTTAGCATTAGTCTCACTCAGGTAATTGGTCCCTTTTGTGAGAGAGGAGGATAGGCCGTACAAGAATGGAGGAGTATCTTTTCAACAGATACTAATGAGCAGCAATGGAAGGCTCTTCCCATAGATAGAAATGGTTTGCATGGGGTCAGCTTGCATTCACATGAGTAATGAGTCAGTGGGAGTTTCTTCTAATCATGTAACTTCAATAATGCTCCAGATTTGTTTTGGAAGAGAACTTTGTTCTAATGAACTATCATGTGTGCTTGTATCATGCAGCATACAGGCAGTACATGCATGATTAAGTATAGCAAACTGAATACCTAAGACTGAAGATGATCCTTCAAATATTGAAATAAGCCTGGACATATCTAGATAAACATTATATATCAAGAGTTTCCGCAGACATTTCCTGCATCATTCATTGACTTAGTGTTACTTCTTATTTTTGCGAAATGTGCCCTGTATATTTCAAACACACAGTTGACATTAAGATATTCCATCAGAAACAATTACAAGTGATAAAAGCTTGATATTTTGGTGTTGAGCGCCTTGTTAGCAAAATGAAAGCTTTGACTTGAAAAGTTAGAACGTCCAAATGTGAAAGCAATTACTGTATGTGAAAATTACTATTTACCCACTTACTATTCTTTAAAACGAATTACTGTGTGTGAAAATTACTATTTACCCAGTTACTATTCTTTAAAACTAATTACTGTATGGGTCTAAATGTGCAAACATGAAAAATATAGTTTGTATCTCCTGGGAAAACTTGCCTAATTAGGAAGCTTTTAGACCGTAGTGTGGCCTCTGCACTGTATGTAAACATTCATTAAAATACCACTCAACAATCACTCATCGAAATCTGAATCTGAACTCAAAACACTCCAAATTGTACAAAAATCTCCATTCCTTGTCTGTAAACAAAACAGCATTAAAATAATGAATCCTTGCAATTAGGTTGTGTAAAAAAAATCAACATTTGTATTATTTATTTATGTAGGTGTAATACGTGTAGGTGTAATACGTGTAGGTGTAATACGTTATTCTTTGTATTCATGTATTTATTTTATGCACTTTCTGTCCCTTTACTTTCTCAAAATCTACATCATTGCCACTGCCAATGCAGAGAAAAGCCTTTTACACACACACACACACACACACACACACACACACACACACACACACACACACACACACACACACCTAAATGTGGCAGGCATCATGTTTGACCTCCCATCATGCATCATGTCTGTAGACATGCAGGCTGCAGTGAACCAATGGGATCCTTATCCTATTGTGTCATGGATCCT
>OOFB01011006.1:7627-18200 GCA_900323305.1 Trachyrincus murrayi | reverse complement strand
AATACCAAGAGAGAGGTGGAGAGAAAGCTTGTGGGATGGAGAGAGAGAACGATGAGGAGAGATGGAGAGAGAGATGAAGCGAGAGATGGAGAGAGATAGAGAGAGATGTAGATAGAGATGTAGAGAGAGATGTAGAGAGAGAGAGATGGAGAGAGAGAGATGGAGAGAGAACGGAGAGAGAGAGAGAGAGAGAGACGGAGGGAAAGGGAGGGAGGGAGAGAGAGAGACAGAGAGAGAGAGACGGAGAGAAAGGAGGGAGAGAGAGGAGAGAGAGAGAGAGGGAGGGAGAGAGAGGAGAGAGAGGGAGAGAGAGGAGAGAGAGGGGGGGGGGGAGAGAGAGGGAGGGAGAGAGAGGAGGGGGGGGGGGAGGGAGGGAGAGGGGGAGAGGGGGGGGGGGAGGAGGGGGGAGAGAGGGGGAGAGAGAGAGAGAGGGGAGAGAGAGGGGGAGAGGGAGGGAGAGGAGAGAGGGAGAGAGAGGGAGAGAGAGAGAGAGAGAGGAGAGAGAGAGAGCGGGAGAGAGAGAGAGGAGAGAGAGAGAGGGAGAAAGAGAGAGAGAGAGAGAGAGAGAGGAGAGAGGTAGAGAGAGAGAGAGGAGAGAGAGAGAGAGGAGAGAGAGAGAGAGAGAGAGAGAGAGGGAGAAAGAGAGAGAGAGAGAGAGGGAGAGAGAGAGAGAGAGAGAGAGGAGAGAGGTAGAGAGAGAGAGAGAGGGAGAGAGAGAGAGAGAGGAGAGAGAGAGAGAGGAGAGAGGTAGAGAGAGAGAGAGGTAGAGAGAGAGAGGAGAGAGAGAGAGGGAGAGGCATGAATCATTGTTTCCCTGAAAGGACTGACAAACCCACAGCTACAGACAGATGGTTCACACACACACACACACACACACACACACACACACACACAGACATGGCCAAACGCACACACACGGCCAAATGCACACACACGTACAGAACACACACAAGTAAACATACCTTTAAACTACTGTAAACACTCGTAAACACACTTTAACATGCTGTTGAAGTGTGTGTCTATGTACTATGCTCTATACAAGCAATGTACATCATTAGAAACACACAGGTAGAGACAGAGTCACTCTCTCATTCCTTTGAGTCAATATCAGTGCTTTTTGTGCATCCACAAGTCAGTGTGTCCGGTCCGCTGTGGTTCAATATCGTCAGATCAACGCATGTCCAACCGAGCTCTGACTGTCACTCATCACATGTTGATGATGATGGTTAACTCTACACCAGTTTAGCTGTGTTCTGTCACCAGTTGAATGCGTGTGAAACCCCTCCCCTTTCTCTGACTGTTTCCTCTTCACATGTATTCCTCTCTGGATACCTTCCTCACAATACCTGCATCATATTCTTTTTTTTCCTTTTTTCTTTCCACACTCCTCCTCCTTTATCTCTTCGTTCTTCACTCTAACCTTCATCCATCATCGTCCATCTCTCTCTCTCTCTCTCTCTCTCTCTCACTATCGCTTCTCTTGTGTCTCTCTCTCTGCCTCTGTGTCTCTCGCCCTCTCTCTCCCGTGCAGAGACTAAAGGAGCTCAAGCACAGGGAGTTTGCTCGTAACGTGGCCTCTAAATCATGGAAGGACCAGCGCAAACAACAGAGGGCCCTGAGACGCCTGCACCGCCTCGCACAGCTGCAGCTAGACAGGCAGCGGTGAGTGTGTGTGAGTGTGTGTTTGTGTGTGTGTGTGTGTGCATGTGGGTGTATTTTTTCTGTGTGTGTTTGTAATGAAACCAAAGGCAAAAGTCCAGAGAGGTTAAAGTGTGTCACATCCAGTTACTGTTGGCTGGCGTGATGGATGTGTCCATACACATGAGAGCACTTGGCTGGCCTAAGTAGGCCACAGGTGAGTAAATATACCATGAAGATGCTGACACACTGGGTGCAGGCAGTTTTGCTCTAAAGTTCTGTTCTTCTTGGGTAGGCAAATCAATTAAAATGAGGAATGTTTTACATAGTGGGAAAATCAAACAGAAAACAGCATTTAAATACAAAATTCCCTATTATTCCAAACACCTAAAGCAATCAAAACAATTGCCATAAAAACGTAACACTTCATCAACTTCCTTGCAATTATGTGCAATGAAGCATGTTTTTTTATAATGATGGGATTATACGAGTTGCGAGTTGCATCATTATGAACATCAATTTCACGCTTTGATTTTGATACCCTTTGGCATTCCCTATTACCTGTTTGCTGTACTGCTTTAGTCTAAACTGGTCATTATCAACACTAATGAACGATTAGAAAGTTGTTAACATTTCGTGTCCCCTGACCAAAATAAGCTAAATGGGAATGCAGTGTGACGTGCATTCATACAAATGTTTTGTCTGCTGCAGAGCTTCAGAGCAGAGCTGTGGACTCAGAGGTGCAGCCAGGGACAGAGAGGGTGACCAGAGGCACTGGCCCGAAACCTCCAGGCACCCCCAGAGGCCCACCTCTAACCGCCCCAGTGAGAGGGCGGGTGGAAGACCCATGCCGATCTCTGCGTGCCGATCTCCACCTTCTCAATCCAAACCTGCCTGTTCTGCTGATCCTCACCACCACCTACCCACTGCCCATTCCCAGCATGCAGCAGGAGCCTCGACCGCCCCACATCGGGCTTCTAACATTCCAGCGCCTCGGTCGGAGAACACGCAACCCTGCCTGGGTGTGACCCCACGGCCGCCCCTGTGCGGGCCGGCAGACGGAGGGAGGCTGGGGGTCTCGTTCTCCTTCTCCCGCAGGGGTCCCAGGCTAGAGCCCTCCGCCTCCGTCTTCTCAGATCTGGAGGAGGAAGAGAGAGAACAAAGGGAACAAATGAGAGACAGAAGAAAGGGAATAATGGAGGACATAGACGAGGAGATTAGGACAGGAGGGGAGAGGGAACGGCAGACACACAGAGCGGGGCCGGAGTCTCAGTCAAGCTCTGATGATCGCGGGCCGAGAGACACTGAGCCAATTAGTGGCAATGAGCCGGTGAGAGACGGGACCAGAGGAGCAGGGGAGGAGAAAACAAAAGATGAGTCTTTTGTTTCCACTGTACCACCTCACCATCAAGCATGCAGGCTGAATCATTCTCACTCCTTGCCTACACAAACCCAGGCAGGATTCATGAAGACAATCCATCCACATGGGCACATGCTCAGCAGTACGCACACTGAGACTCCAGCTAGAGACAGAGAGGACGAGCTGGAGGGGGACAGAGTGGGTGAGGAGGGGGAGTATGTTTGTGTGCGGGGCAAAGGCGGCATAAGCAGCTTGCGATGGCCGATCGGTTTACTGAAATACACCACGCATGAACCTTGCCTCACTTACAGCTGCAACCCACTGTGTCCCACCCTCGGCCAACCGGCTACCTCCAGTAGGCCAGCTACTCTCACACAAGAGACACGGTCCTATCTAGCACAGACGCAGAGCGAGAAGCCGGAAGCACAAGCCCAGAATGAGGCGGTCGGGGAGAGTACCGCTGCAGAGTCCTGCGCGGACGCAGCACACCTGCTCCTGCAGACCGGGCATTCATCATCAGATAGGGACACCGCCGGGGAGGGACAGCACAGCGTGGGGTGTGAGAAGACTGAGGGAGCAGCCTACCATCCATTTGACTCCACTCACAGTGACAGCTCTGACACAAACTCCCACAATCCTCCTGGAGGCAGATTAGGGGGTGTGAGTGGGATCAGGGGTAGAGCTGCCTCAGTCCTGAGCTGTAAATTAAAGTCTGTCAGCCGACCCGCTGTGCCGAGCATCATCAGCCCAGCCAGGTGTGCATGTGGCAGCGAGGCGGCGGGTGTGTGTGGCAGAATGCCACAGAACGCTTCTGTGGGTGTCTCAGGAACGTCGCGGAAAAAGGGAAACGTCGGGAAGAGAGGAGAGAAGAGGAAGAAAGGTTCAAACGAGCGCCGAGCGCCGAGGTGCAGAATGAGGAGCGTCGTCTCCACGGTCCCCACTACTGCTGGCGGGGAGCGGGAGGGAGGCAAGGCAGGGGTGAGGCAGGGGAAGAGCAGGAGGAGGAGGAGGGGGGGGGAGACAGGGGGGAGGAAGAGAAGAAGGAGAGTGCACAAAGCAGGGAGCAGCTGTCTCCTGGGAAGATGTGAGGCTGAACCAGTATCTGTCACTGTCAGGAGGAGGGGGCCCCACAGGAGCCACTACACAGAGTCCCAGTCACAGGCCGACAGGGCGCAGGCGGGCGACTGCAGCGTGCACTCCCAGCCCAACAGACACGCAGCAGGCAGGGAGGCAGAGCGAGGGAGGGAGAGAGAGGATATTTTTCCCTGGCGGTCTCGCTTCTCCCTTCAGCCATTCTCACCGGGACGTGGTGCTAAGTTGTTTGGGGATAGTGGTCCCCATGGCAACTGCGGGAGTTTCATTGACTGCTATTGCCATAACAAAAGCTGTGATAGCAGGCCAGCAGGGAAGAGAACACTTCTCCACAGGGAGAGGAAATACTTTAATAGTCAGAGGAAGAGTGTGAAGTGCTGCGAGACAGGGGGGGCGAGGAATAGAGCGTATGGCGGGATCAGAGAGAGACACAGGCTGGGTGCAGAACAGTGGGGGGTTAGCCAGAGAACCTCAGGGGGTGTGGGAGGGGACTGGGCTCTGGCTCGGTGCCAGTCTACAAGCAGAGCGGCGGATTGGGAGGTCGCAGGCAGGCTCAGCCCAAATCCTGGAGGGTGGAGCAGCAGACTAAACAGATGCTTTCATCCAGAGACCGCAGACTGGGACAGGTGCAGCCTGGACAGCTGGACCCGGGGCAGCAGCGACAGCTGGGAGGACCGGGGGGCTTACAGGTCCACGCCGGGCTCCAGGGATCCCAGGGACAGCCCTGTCTGTGTGTGGAGGTGGTCAGACAGCCCTAAACACTTCTCAAGTAGCCCAGAGTGGTGGGCCAGCACACAGGCCACCGGATGCCACAGCCCACGCTCTCGTAGTCCCAGCAGCACCGGCACGTCGGAGCTGAGCGGGGACTGCAGCAGGGGCGGTGCCCGGTCCAGAGTGACCCTGAGTCGGTGGACGGTGAGGTCCTCCTGTGATGGTCTCTCCGCTGGGAGGGAGAAACCCTCCCCTCTGAAGGAGAAGCAGAGCGACTCCACCTCCTCAACCATCGGCTACCATCACAACGCTTGCGTCAACACAGCCTCCCCCACCTCTCTGTTACTCCCCAGTGCAAACACACAGCACCGGCATGCCAGCAGTAGCGCTGATCAACTGTCCCGGCCAATGGAGCCCAACTCTGAGCCTGACCATTGCCCCCAACCCTATGCCCCTGGCCCCACCAGCACCTCAGAGAAGCCCCCTCCAGAGAGTTCCCCGCCACTGAGGCCAGCCAGGACATTGCTACTCCCTCTGATAGGGAAGCTCCCTGCTATTCAGAGGATAGCCAGGAAGAAAAAGGGCCTGGAAGGGAAGAGTCAGCAGGCAGAGGCAGAGGAGAAAAAACGAGCACAGGAAACAGACTTCAGAACAGTTGCCAATTATAATCTGTGCACGAAGGACGCTAATGGTTCAAACTGTTGCAGCGTGGCTCCTCTCTGCCAATCACCTCCCACGACGGATGATGACAGACAGACAGCTCAGCCAATCAGCTTCAGCGCTGAGGAAATGGACAAGTACCGTGTCCTTCAGGAGCAGGCTAGAGAGCACATGCAGAAGGTGCTGGAGCAGACCCCCGAGAGGGGACACACGCAGCACAGAGCCGCAGACGAGGGGATCTACATGCAGGAGCTGGAGACCTATGAACTGGAAGGACCGCACACGCTCCTGTCACACACACACCACAGCCACACACAGACACAAGCACAGCACGCCGTCCATGTGACCCCACCTCTCCTGCCCACATGCATGCCCCCACAGGAGCCCTACGCCCAGCCGATGCAGATGGGACCCCCGAACCAGCCCTCTCCGCCTCTCTCTGCACTCCGACACATCATCCTACAGCACAGAGCCTCATCCTCCTCATCACCACCATCACCGCCCCGCTCCCATGCCCTCGCTCCGCACCCAGCCCCGCTCTGCCACCACCACCTGCCCCAGCTCCACCCGTCCCTGCCGCACCACGCCCAGCTCTCCCCGCTTTCCCCTGTCTCCATCTCCAACCTTTTCCCCTCCGTGCTGCTCAACCACCACACTCCTCCTCCACTCCCCCTGCTCCTCCCCCGCGCCCCAGCCTTCCACTTCGCCCCCCTGGCTGCCGCCATGCCCCCGATGGCCCTCCACCCACTCAGCACACAGCTCTTCGTGGACAAAGCCTGGCCGCTGAGGTTCCAGCAGAAGGCGTTATGATTTCTCCTCAGATTGGCAGCCGCGTCCCTGCCCTGATTAGAGGGAGCAGGAGTCTCTGGCACAATGTGACCATCTGAACCGAGACGGGCAGATGGGGATATGTCAGGGACTGGGCTTTCTATCAGGCGCACACAGCCGCAGAGATACATCCATATAGTCCAGCTAGTGACTCCTTTTCAGATTACCATTTCCTCTTCATTTAGCCTTCCTGCCCGTGTTGAAGCAGACAAGACAGCGGGAAATCACTCTTTGATCCGTGAGGCGTTGCTCTACATTCAGAGCCAAAATGGAGGGAACTGCACACCTGCTAGCTCGGTTTGTCACTTTCCCTCTGAACGCCAGATAGAGCAGATGCCTTTTGAAGTATCCTTCATGCTGAGGACAGAAAAGCAAGTAAAGAGAAAACAATATGCTGGGTTCCTCTCATCTCCATATCATGGAGGTTATGTAGGCTACAGCCAGCCCTTCAGAGCACATGCATAAAGATCAGGTGACTGGGGGCATAACATAGACATATTACCATGCTGTGTGTGTGTGTGTGTGTGTGTGTGTGTGTGTACACACACACACACACACACACACACACATACACACACACACACACACACACACACACACACAAACACAAACATGCAACATGGAAGGTCAAATATATCATTATTTTTCATATATCTACCAACCAACCCAGAACTAGACTGTTGTCTTGTGTAAATATTCACACTGTAAGGGATTATATTATTGTTGAAACAAACAAATAAAAATGCATTTCAAGGTGTTGGCGTGTTTATTTGATACAGTGTTTATGAATTTAAACTTAACAGACACCGTTTGGTCGATAAGGCTGGATTGGAGGCCATTTCTCTTCATATTCTTTCAGATTTTAAGTTTTGTCAATGATCATTTGACTTTAACATAATTATTTTCAAAATATAATGTAACAAACATTCCTCAGCCTTCAACTTCCCAATGAATAGCCTACTGACGCTATCAATGATAACATCATGTGTATAATATTATCCGTATTATCCACTGCATTTGCATAATGGAAGGAAAGCTAAATTCTCAAGGCTAACAGAAAATTAGATTTTTAAGATCAAAGTACAGTCAATGTTTATTGATCATGGTTAGTGATGTCAACCAATTAATCAACCATCTGACAAATAAAATATACTGAGAAAATATACTAAGAATATACAAATAATTATCATACGTTCAGGAGCCAATGTATATATAAAAAATACACTACTAAATGACTATGCTATCAAGTTAATTTACACTATTCAATCAATATACTATTGGTGCTAAGTCTCCTGTAATCTGTAGTCTTTTTATGATTGATGACATCTAGTGGTTGAGATCATTTCATTAGAGAGGTGTTACAGTCATTAAACACGCGGTCAGCATCGTGTTGCTGTGTGGGTGTCCTTCACGAGGCCTGCATCACCACCACCAGGCTAAAGGCTTGTATCACCGATTGGCATCAGTCTAGTCAAACGAGACCAGTAGTTTGGGATCAGTTGAATTTAATGATTGACATAGAATATGCAATTAGACATCTCATAGAGGTATGTGTGTGAGATTACAATACATCTAATTGAAAATCAATGAACTTGTCATTGACACCAGATATTTCGGTATGCGGTTATTCAACATTTTGGGGACATTCTGTGCTCTGATTACGTCAGCCAGTAATCAGACCACTACCCAATAGAGAGAGTTGTACCATATTGCATCATTCCCTGTATGACATTTGATTTCACACCAGGATTTACTACACTATGTCACCCAATGTTAGACGAGGAACACACTATGAAAAGGATTCGTGTTTATTAAAGTATGATGGTTATGGTTCCCTTTTTATATTTTTCAATAAAGACAATCAAATATTTTTCCTAATGATATTTGATGTTGCTTTAGGAACGATCAGAGGCTCTCGAGATACACCCAAGATTATACACTTAAAAAAAATAAACATTTAAGATTTTTATTTATTTTTTTACTTCAAATAAATAATTTGGATTTGTTTAAGTCTTTATTACTTTATAAGGATAGAACTTGTTTGAATGACTAAATAAATAAATAAAAGTGTGTTGACAAATTGTCAGAAGAAGAAGAGATAAGATCATAATGAATATGACGTGCCGCTGCTCTAAAAACCAACACTGCGCTTCAATATGTTCAAAAATGAAATCCCCATCCCATCATTATTGGATGGGGGCTGTGCATCTAGTCCAGCCATTGTTATGCCGGGTGAGCAGTAATCGGTGAAGGGGCAGAAGGTGTCGAGGCTGCCTGCCAACGGGTCGATTTCTGCAGCGGCCGCCGCGGAGGGAACAGAACACAACGCCATCCAGATGGTCTGTTCATTTGGACTACCAAGAGTTCTCTGAGAGATGGGGATTGATTTTGCAGTGGTATCAATGAGTTAAGCGTGGAAGCCAGAGGCAAAGCCACAAGCATTTACGCAAATATGTGCATGCAGACACGCACGCACACACACACACACACACACACACACACACACACACACACACAGATGCACACATCCACAGAGGTCTGATGGCGTTGGCCTCGCCAGCCCATATAGAGAGTAAATAATCACAACACAATTCTTTTCTTTCCACTCCATGACTCTATGACTCTCTGCGTCTGCTGTGTGTGTGTGTGTGTGTGTGTGTGTGTGTGTGTGTGTGTGTGTGAGAGAGAGTTAATCCTCTCCACAGGATGCAGATCAAACAGACTGAGTAAAATGTAGAGCAGCGGAAAATTTAGCAGCTGTTACGGCAGTGGACCTCTATCTCCCATGTGGAACAGACACACACACACACACACACACACGCATGCGCGCATACACACACACACACACACACACACACACACACACACACACACACACACACACACACACACAAGAGAAGTTTCCACTCCACTCTGTATTGTATCTTCATTTGGATTCAGAGGTGTACTTTCCTGTACTGCTTGTATTTAAAGTGTCACTCACAGCAGACCGCGTCCCCACCTCACCCACGCTCCTCATGAAGAGAATAAAACATAATTGGTTGTGTCAGCAGGGATGCCAAAGAGCTAAAGAATAGAAAAAAGAATCAAATAGAAAAGGTTTAATTATATAGCGCGCAGTATTGCAGTTATAAAACCCTCCTTTATGTGTAATAGAAATAGCACGGCATTGTAAGGATGTGTTGGAATATAAAGTTCTCAGTTCTCTCACTGGAAAGCAACGCACTCTCTCTCCCAATGGAAGTCACAAATCATGACGACTGTATTTCCTGTCAGTGACTGATTAAATCATTACCAAAGCCCTGAGATTGAGCCCCTAGCTCGTGCTGTTTGTTATTTGTTATTTGTGTGCACATCTGAGTTTGTTGATTTACGACCTAGAAGAAACTATTTCCTCAGTCAATCGTTTCTGTGGCTTAATGAGGTATAAAAGCGGAATCTGGCACTCTGGGAAAAATTGCCGGCATTCTGTGGCAGAGATCTCAGTGTCAGGGCCAGATCACTCACACAGATGATGTGATTGTTTGATCGTGGTTATTGATCGGATCAAGGAGCTATCAGAAGGGAACTGTGGAACTAAGTTTGTTTACTCTATATATGAGACCTCTCTCTTCCCATCCCCCACAGCTTGTTCTCTTCCCTACATCTCAGATTTATTCTCCTTTTCTTTATTTGTTCTTCACCGCACTTTTGGAGAACAGTGAGGGCTGCATGGAGGGGCCCCTTGGCCCTTCCGGGCCCGATTGAAAGGACCCTCATTTTCCTTCTCGAACCCCCTGCCTTCAGTCTCTCCCTACGTCTGTGACATTTCTGACGTTTTAGTGGTTTTATTATCAAATGACTTCTGCTTCAGGTGAGATCTGGGGATTAGAGGACGTAGTGGGCCTGGCCGTTTAATACACACACACACACACACACACATACACACAATGAGGTGTGATATGGTATAATTGAAGGGGGCTGTAACAGTGAGATTTGATGCTGGTTGTAAGACAGCATTGCTAATTCACTGCTTATGTTATCTCTTAGAGACAGATGTTCTAGCCAAAGACTACTGTGTGCACACTTGTGACCACACACACCTACTATGGCGTTAGATCCCTGTCACCACACACACACACACACACACACACACACACACACACACACACACTTGCATGCACAAGTAAATCCTTGTCGAATCCTCTGACAATGCAAGCAGCAGGAAAGTAATATTGACCAAAGAGATCAATGTGAATGCTGCAGTTCTCAGAGTTAATGAGTTATAATGAGCACTTGAAAAAT
>OOFB01011004.1:0-10923 GCA_900323305.1 Trachyrincus murrayi | reverse complement strand
CAAAGGCTGGGCGCAGGTTCTCTCTCTCTCTCTCTCTCTCTCTCTCTCTTGGCTCCGGCTGCAGTTTCTCTGCTGCCGTTAAAGTTAACATATCTTCCTACTGACATATGATAAACTCACATCGATGATGAAGATGAGGATGACGCAATGAGTCAGTGTGTATGATACAAACAAATGTATACTGCAATGGCATATTTCATCAGAAACTATAGCAGCTCACAACAAACCACTACTTTACCACATATAGCCTAGGCCTAGTTCTCCTTCAGTCCTAGAATATACAATTAGTGAAACACGATAAACAGTGATAGTGACAACAGAAACTTTTTTTTCATCACATCTAATTAATTAAGGTAATTTAGCTTTTATTTTTTTACGAATTTCTAAATCAAATGGGTTCGTTGGACAAACCAATCGAACTGTGAAATGTAAAGTAGCGTAGGGTAAACGTGACCGGCAGCATGGATACATTTACCGTAATGATTATACTAGATTGTGTTATAGGCAGGCTCATTCATCCATGTCTTGTGGGTGGTATAGGATACTAAGTAATTAAATGCATTAATGTTGTAATTTATGAAGTTATTCAAACATATTGTTATAGTATGCTAATATAATATTGGAATTGGTTTGTCCAAATAACAACAATATGATGTGAAAGCGCTTATGCATTACTATGTATTACAAATAATAAATTATCATCAAATGATGATTATATGAAATAGACATGACAATTTGAATCTAAAACAATAGAAAAATCCGATGTCTACTTAATTATCAAGCATATTCTTCCACAAATTAGTGTTATTACGGGAATGGGAGATTACATTTACAACGTAGGTCTCCTGGCCAAGGAATGTCGTTGCGCATGTATTAGGGGAAAACGGGACGTGTTCTTCAATGTGAGCGGAGGCTCTTTCTGTACGTGGCAGCAAAAAGCACGTATTCCTTTCATAACCCGGGGGGGCGAGCCGATTACCGTTTAGAGCTGGTTGTGTGACATTATCCCTCCTCAAAAAACGCTAACATAAAGGTAAGACTGAATGGTAATGTTATTTGCAGTGAAATGATTCCCAGCGAATGGGCAGCGGTTACGCTGTGTTTGCCTCTTTTGCTGCCCAAACATGCTGTACTGTACACTGCCTGCATTTTTAGATACTACAACACTTTTATTGTAGTCAGTGAGATGCCATGATCAAGAAAAGAAAGTGTTTTATCATCTGTTTAATGTTGTGGGTCGTCTCTTTACAACGTGTATCTAGTCTGCGTATTGAATCGGTTAACACGTACGTTGTGAAAGGGAAAGTTTTGGTAACTTTGCAAGATGCTGTTCTCATATCGTCCTATCATACGTCTTTCTGTGACTAATGATACATTTTCTGAAAATGTAACAAAAGCTTCGTGCCTTCAGAGAACCGAGTATCCCCCTCTTTAAGTCTAGCAGAACAACAAGGGGTTCCTGTCTCAGAATTTCTCGAAACTACGATCTGCAAGTGACGTCACTCTGGTGGTACTATCTTGAGGAGACCCCACCTTATCATAGTTTTGCAATTAAAAACATTTTTTTTTTAATCGTATCATACGACGTAGTCCAAATAGACACTATTTAACTCATAGAGGCATATTCATATTTGTTACAATTACACCAGTCTTTTCCCTTTTTAATAAAGCATTCTGACAATATATCTACTCCACGATTTAAGGTTGAATGATGATGATGATGATGATGATGATGATGATAATGGTTGTATCATCATAATAGGTTACATATGATGACTGCACGACTGCAGCAGAAGTCAATACATTCAAAGTAAGAAAATGGAGGCATGTTATATAGGCCTGCATTTAGCAGATGTTTTTATCCAAAATGACTTACAAGTGAGGCTGAGAACAATCCAAGCATACAATCAAAATTGGAGTAGCTACAAAATGACTCAATGTGCTGCACGTTTAAAATAGTTACATTAGAGATAGAACATTTACATGAAGTGCATTCTAAATTCCACAGATATGTAGCCTGTAACTGAGACTGTAATAGTTAAAATATATATGGATATCTTGGGACATTATGAGGACACATTTAAGTTATTTCCTCTTTCGCTTCAGCCAATGTTCAATGCAAGAGGAATGTAATCCGGATGTGACTTGTGAAGTGAAAATATTGTCCAAACACTGTGTTTTGACGTGTAGACACCATTTATAACATGGATGTGTGTGTGTGTGTGTGTGTGTGTGTGTGTGCGTGTGCGTGTGCGTGTGTGGGGGAGCTTTGTCTGGCTTTTAGCATAATATTCACTTGACAGGATTTGAAATGTGTAAATATTTAACAATTGTTGCTATGGTTTCCATAAAAATAAAAAAAAAGGTCTGTGCATTTCACAACTTATTCCTTCCTGTGAGAATACAGTTTGCAGGCATTTACTACGTTAAACTATTGGAAACTATGGACACTGAGCTGAAATCAAGCTGAAAGATTTAATTTGGCAAACACCAATGTGTTGTCTTCCCTAAGTGTCCCTGATACGTGGCAAGCATGTCTCTTGTCAGGGCTGGAATGTGCTTCAGTAGAGCACCAGGTGGGGAACAGATAACGTCAAACAGTTTTCATATAACACTGCTCCCAACGTGTTCTTGTTCTGATTGGCTGAAAAATCGGTTTGCTAAAATGTATTGCATAATGATGCATTTAGACATTCCTATGGATAATTATTTGTGTTAAGGCCACCAGGAGTCAAAACTTTCTTTCTGAGAGGTTGATTTATCTGTGCCTCTGTCTCAGCCTGTTCATGGCTAGGTGCGCTATGTGTGTGTGCTTATATGTGTGTGTGTGCTCCTAACTGTAACCCTTGTTTGGTTAGCGCCTAAAGCTGAATTTACAGTTTTGTGTACAGCATGTTTACGAAGATCCCATCGGGACTCAGAGACACAACATGGATCTTTGCAGAGCTGCCTGCATTTATACTTCCACATCACGTTAACGTGTACACAAGGAGGCAGTATAGTGTTTCCGACCCCAAATGTACGTGACCTGACGAGCAAATCCGGAAGCGGAATCGTGAGAGTCTACTCCATTGAAAATATGTTGGAAAAAGCATATCCATGTGAAAACACTGAAAATACAGTGCAGGGGTGCATTCATTTTATTCTCGTGTCTGTCGAAAACAAAACACTACGCCTGTTCCCTGCTTGACCAATCAGCGATTACTTGACACGAACCTCCCAGATGAAGAGCAACATGTTGCTAACCTCTAAGAGGACTTCATGTCTTTGCGTACTCGTAGATCCACGACCGACAAAAGGGCGTGTACAGGTTGCTGAGTAGCGACATGGGTCTTCGTGTATATTGGATCCGTATCAGCAGATACTTAAGATTGCAGTATCAGATCTGAAACAAAAAAGTGCTATCATGCCATCCCTACTCTTAATACAAAGCCAATCAATTTTTTCTTCATTTGGTTAGGATCTATCTATGGCTATTCATCTCCATATTATGTATTTTGAGAGGTTTGACAGTTTTATTTCATTATAAAGTTATTAAGCATTGAATATGAATGAGTTTTGGCCATAGATTATTGCATGTTGGCCATTCAATTCCTGCCATCTATGTGCCAAATATGGAACCACTGCTGGTTGCACAAATCTCCAACAATGGCACTGTCCATAGAAGGCAAATCTACACCCTCAAAGTCAGTCGTGTGTAAACCAATGGGTGACGTCATGGACCCTACGTTCATATTTTTTTCCATGTGATGTCATGTAATTTTTTAAAGTCTAGGACAAAGCTACAGAACAAACATAGCAAAAAAATGTATGGAACTTATATTAGACTATCTCCATTTAAGAATGTCCATCTCAAACTACATGCTATTTAGTATTGATTATTAATACGGTTTGACTTTTCAAGAGTACACAATAAAAACCAAGACAGATCAGTCCACTCCAGGCCTGTTTTAAGAAAACCAACCTCTTACAGCTATGACATTAACATACAAGTACAAGGGCCCCATGTAACCTTATACACACGGAGCATGACCTGTGCTTCCAACTAAATGAGAAATGGTTAATATCAGGCACTCCTGCCAGATGACCTCAGAATGACCTCCAGAGAAGGAGAGCTAAGGAACAGCCCAGAACAGATGGTCGAATGCTGAGTAAACTATTCCAGTTTTTTTCATGCTGTTTAAAAAAACTGGAAAACGTGGAACTTGCCAATGAAAAAAAGAGTTGGCTTGTTTTTATCAATAACTTGGATTCAGAAATCATGTTTGAAGAATGAATGTTCCTTGGCTTGAAGGACCACATTACACTCTGACTGCATACATTGCGAAATGAGAAGCAAGCTGATTAATAGGAAGTGATGCCAGGAACCAGTTGGTGTGATGGACAACAGAAATACGTAACTTTCTTGTAATTATGGTATTAAGGCATTGCATTAAGCATCAGAAAATTATGTTCCATCAAATCCATTGCATTCTATGGATGAGTCTATGGATTTACTTTTAATCCTCCTTCTGATTTGATGGGTGGAGTCTAATAAAAACCACAACAAAGAATATACATATGTATATACTTGTATTTGGTAGGTGTGTATTGTATACATCCCTCTGTGATATGTTATGGTTATTTTACGTTGTCCAGCACTTTAAAATCTGTGGAAGACATTTTTAAGATCTCTTTTTTTAAGAATGTTAAGAATCCTTGTTCACAAACGGATAAACAGACAAACAAGGGTTTACAGAAACAGTACCTATATTTTTCTAAATTCAAGATTACTATATAGAAATTGAGGAAGATTTCCACAATAGGCCTCCTCTGTCATTTAGGACAACGTGACTTCAGAAGAGGATTGCAATTTGAAATGCCTGTGCAAGAATTTGACATACAAGCACACATGCAAGATGATGTTTTGCGATGTCCAATAAAACTGCCGTAAAACTTTAAAGGCCCCGAATGTCTAGGGCAGAGAAATGTGGTCGTGTCATGAAACCCATAGAAGCTGTCAGATTGAGGCAGGTTAGATCTTCTATTGGAGAAGAGTGACTTGTAATACAGTACACAATAGAACAGCATGTGCTGTAACAAGTCTAGTATGTTCTGGTTTGGTCCAGTTTGCTTTGAATGATGGTGATGGTGGTCACATTTTCCAATGACTGTTTATAATAAAAGCTGTCTTGGTCCCTGGCTCAACTCTGCTCACTAAGTAAAGTGTGTGTGTGTGTGTGTGTGTGTGTGTGTGTGTGTGTTTTAGCTGTTCAGAGTTTTTGCAAAAAATTAAAATATATAGTTTATTATTGCCCGATTAGAGGGCTTCAAATTATAATTGAAAACTCTGTCATCAGACGTAAAGTGTGTATGTTTAAAACATTATTATTGCAACACTACTGCAGATTGATTTATGATGTGTAATGGCACCTTCTATTTGGATGAGAGGTACATTATATCACCTTGTAATTATCATACATTTCCAGTAGAAAGCTCTTGATTTTAATGTCTTCTCCTCCTCAGTAGGCTATTTATACGTTGGGTGAAGACTAGGATCCCATACGTACACTTTTACGTCTTATTTGTACTTGAGAGTGAATAGCAGTATGAGGAAATCCTTTGCAATCACTACCCTAACTGCTACACTATCCTGCTCCCACATGGCATGGCAATAGTAGAGAACTATTCCTCATCTGGGGTCCATGAAAAAGTAAAATGCCTGCCTGAAAATATGACGGAAAAATACATGATAGTAAACTTGATTTACAGGAACTCCAATTTTTGTTTCCTAAAACGTCTTTAGGTTTTTATTAAATTTTTTTTGTAATTGATATTGACTATTACTATCGTCAAGTTCAAATATTTAGTAATGATTTGTGGGACTGGACCCACAGATCATCAAAGACCCACATTTAGGAGAAAGAACAGACCAAACTGAGAGCAGACCACGTGGACCAAGTGTAGGCCTACTCATGGAACACCACCATCATTACTTTGATCAATTAATTAGCCGCGGGCTTGAGAGAGAAAACAGATTTGTACTCGTGGCCAGTTTGCTGATGAGTCACTGTATTCTCCAGTTTTTTTTAGCCGCAGCATACAAGGTTATGAGAAACACACCAGCATGTTGCTTCTAACTCATCATCGTAGCTGGAATGTATGACCACGCTACATTGTAAGATGGCTAATCCAATCATCCAAAGCCACTAATATATCACTTGGTATTTGTGAACAGGTTGAAAATGTAAATGGGGATTCAGCAAAAAAGAAATGACTTAATATAATTGGCCATCTGAAATCTATATTGGTTGATTTTTGTAAAAAAAGAATTACCTTGTTTCTCGTAATGATTCTGAAATATTTATTCTTCATCCATCATCTTATGTTCATGCATTGTCTTATGTCTTATGTCAATCAAAGGCTATAAGCTAAGACCATAAAAACCGCAACATGACATGTTTGTTCTATTCAGTCTAAATTATCATTATTAAATCCAATTCATCCAATCAAAATCCCTATATATTCACATGAACTAGTTTGCCTTATCCTCCCAGCAGCAATGAGATGATGCTATGAGTGATCAAATGGATGGAAATCAGTTGTGACATAATGTGTTTATGGTTCTATATACAGGTGAAAGAGGAGCCATGGGGAAGCTGCTGTATCTCGTGGTTTGGTCCCTGCTCTGCTGCTCTCTGAGTACACAAGCAGACATCTTCACCTCCATAGGTAAGCTTGGCGACCCTTAAACCTAATTTATAGTTGTCGTGCGTGAACTGCGTGAGCTGACGCAAACCAAAAATTACGTCATCACGGCTCTCGTGCATGGTTCATAACGCAATTTGTTACGTGTTGCGCCCCTCTTTTTTGAAGCTTGAGAGTGCGCAAACTGCCCATCCACACCAATGTTACGGCCAAACGGCGACTATTAATGCCATGGCCGTGTGTGGACTGTCCATGTAATGCAGAAAAAACTGCTGTAAAATCCAAACCATTTTTAGCCAGTCTCCGCTGGTCTCCTCCAACCGGTTTGTGAACGCAAATGCACCACGGTGTGTGGCACATTTCATATACAACATAGGGCTGGCCCAAAATATTTGAATAACCGAATTGTCCTTTGTTAGTTTTGTATTCGGACATTAGAACAATATTCTAATCCGTCGGTACCACTTTGACACTTCCATCCAGTGTGAGAATCAGCAAGACCGTCGGAGCTGTTGTCAAGATGCCAAAGAAATTGACAGTGTTGGAGCACTTTAAACTCACCTTCATGTTGATGAGTTGCTCCAGTGGCCACTACCGGTTATATGTGTTTTTATACACAGTTTTAGCACGAAAACGAATGCAAAAAATATATATTCTACCAATATATTTAAACACAAGTTCGGGTTCCCTGATTTGGGAAAAGATATAAAGCTATTTTCATGGTTTTTAAAACCTTTTTGTGTAAAATAAGATCTGGTTGTTTTCTTCTATATGGAGAACGAAAAATAGTGCATTGATAGTAAAAAATAAATAAAATCTAACATTTTGCGGAACTATGTCTGCAATATTTATATATTGGTAGAATATGCATTTTTTGCATTTATTTTCGTGCTAAAGCTGTGTTTTTAAGCCCCTGGCATCCAATGCAAGTGAATGGGGTGAAGAACTGATTCCCCGGTAGTGGAGCACTGGCCACTGGAGCAACTCATCAACATGAAGGTGAATGTATGGACATTTATCAGGGCCCGCTAGCAATGCAACCTTATGTTCTAACAAAGTACAATATACGGCATATAGGAAATCACAACGACAAATAGGGAATCACAACGGCAAATCACAAAACACAACAACAAAACAGAAACCACAGCCCCAAATCAGAAAACACAACGACAAATCGGAAAACAAAACGGCAAAACAGAAACCACAATGACAAATCGGAAAACACAACCACAAATCGGAAAACACAACCACAAATCGGAAAACACAACAACGTTACCTACCGGAAAAGATGGGTGCCTATGGACAAAGATTGTCATTGTTTGGACACACTGTTTGTTGTAGTGAATTACTACTATACTACTATACTACCTAATAACTTACATTCCAATGCTCCTATGCTTCTAACATGGAGGCGGCCATTGCGATGTGACGTTGCGATATACAAGCCCTATAGTGCCTTTGTGTTTTCTCTTCACATGCTTTTGAGTAGTGCTAGTGTTGATGTGCAGTTTTATCATAACTTTGCACAATGTCAAAACCACCTTTTTTTGTTTTGTGTACTCATAGTAATAGTACCCTCATACTATGGAATCTGTGTGTCTTTGGAAACTTTTACACTGCAGCT
Source organism: Trachyrincus murrayi (assembly GCA_900323305.1). Lineage (NCBI taxonomy): Eukaryota > Metazoa > Chordata > Actinopteri > Gadiformes > Macrouridae > Trachyrincus > Trachyrincus murrayi. The sequence goes on along the minus strand of OOFB01011004.1, from coordinate 2,612 downwards.
CTTCCGGACCAATGAGTGGATCCGATATTGTAGTTTAGATTTTTGCCTTAATAAAATAACACATTTGTTTCAATGAATTTAACCTCATTTGACAATTGGTTGACAAAAACGGCCAAGATTCTGCAATGATCTCTGCTGGCTCCGTGTTATTTAAGCAGGGAAAGATACGCACTGTGAATTCAGATATTTCCTATTTATTTATGAACTATCCAAATATTCGCTCTGAAAACCTAACGATTATCCGAAGCTTGAAATTATGTATTCGGGCCAGCCCTAAACATTGCATCTCATACTCAACGATGCATACTAGCTTAAAAAAAAAGTATTCCATATTGATAAAATTTGAGCTGAAACAGGGGGTTCACTTAATCAGCCCCAAATCTACAATCCATTTACTTTAAAACTGTACTGGATAAGTGTTCTTCTTCATCCTATAGAATGCAGAAAATGCAGTTTTCTGACCAAGGTTTTATGAGCAGGAAGTGTGTGTCCATTTCTAAATTGAGACGGCACTCAACCTAAGAACATACTGCTAGGCCACGGGGCCATCACACTGCCCTCAATAACCTCTCGGTGCATTACAATTAAAACAAATGAATATCATTTAGAATTGGTGTTAATCAATTCTGAAATTCAGGAAATCAAATAAATGGCTTATTCATACAGATGAGAATTTTTTGCTTAAAGGAAAATATTTATTGTAAACTAATTCATATTTAATTTTCACATATTGCCACTGCTGCATAGATCATCCTGGACATTTGTGATATTTCTTTCATTTCCCTAGTAGGTCAGTTGGATGTGTATAGCAGCATTCAAGCTGTGTGTTTGTCAGAGGGGAGTGTTTTTATTTTTGTTTGATTTGTTGAGCACACTGCAACGCAACAGTAATGACCTCTCCCTCTCCCTGAGGCTTTTTTTGTAAACCGCACAGTGTTGGAGTATGGGTAATACTATACAATCAAACCTTAAGTGGTTATGGGGGAGTTTATATATATATATATATATATATATAATTTTTTCTTCACACTACAATCTAAATCTGTCTCTACACTCTTCCGTCAATGACCTCCTCGAAGAACCTTTGGTTTTAAATATGCAAGTATAAACTGAAGTACCTTAATTACAGTCTCTGTTGTGTCCTTACTGCAGTCTCATTTTTATTTTTCATTTATTGTTGTAGTAGCAAACAGCACATTTGTAATGAATTTAATCTTCAATTTAATCTAAACCTATGGGACTGTGACAAGTGACAGAGCAGGAGCATTGCTAAAAAAAAGCAGCTAAAAAGCTAAAAATGGCTGTATGTGTGTATACAAACAGACATCAGTATGCATAGAGGTCAGGCTAACGAATAAAATGTGCTTTGGAGGAAAACTGAGGATTTGCCATTCATTGTATATTATCCCAGTGTGACATGGATGACACCATGTAGAATAAATAATTCTCTCTCTCCACCTCTACCTCTCTCTCTATATCTCTCTCTCTCTCCACCTCTCTCTCTCTCTCTCCACCTCTACTCTCTCTCTCTCTCCACCTCCATCTGCAGGTCAGATGACAGACCTGATCTACACAGAGAAGGAGCTGGTGCAGTCCCTGAAGGACTACATCCAAGCAGAGGAGTCCAAGCTGGCTGCAGTGAAAAGGTCAGAGGTCACTGCATCACACCAACGTGGCATCAGACAGGCCAAATCCTATTGATTTGAGCCATTCCAAGTAATTTCAAAATCTACCCTATAGTGACATCACAAGTGGAATTGTCCACAGGCTGGTAGGTTGATTCATCTATCAGACATCTGGATGGTCACTCCAATATGTGATGTTTTTGGGAAATTGGCTCTTTGTCCGTCTTCCTTGCCTGAAGACAAATCTATGGGCTGCGCGGTTAGCCGTTAGAACACTACATGGCATGGATTTATGTGTCTGTGTGAATGGTAAAATTGCATCACGTTACCCTGTCCTTGTTTGGTATTTGTTACTGATATTTGCTCACCCGATCGTGTCACTCGATCGCGTTTTCTGATCTCGTTTTGAGCTCACCTACTGCAGCCTTTTAAACCCCTGTTGGTACTGAGAACCATAGCAACCGTAGCAACAGCTCCAAATTCTTATTTTGGGATCTCACCTTGCTATCAGGAGCTCGGATCTTAGATGGGATATAAAGAACACTTCTCCGACCATTGACGGACAAGAACCATTGATTCTTCGGGATTGGGCCACGCGCGATTTCGTCTACTGCAATCCTCCAACAGAATGTCGATGGCTCTCTGAGCCTATTGAACCAGTTTCTTCTATAAAGAATGTATTTCGTCCCCATGCTAAATTCCACACCGGTCCTGGAAGAGTCTTCCTGTTTACATCCATTGCAACTGTTGTCTTTTGTGAATGGAATACCTGGCCTGGATTCCGCCACTGCTGACCTGGCACAAACTGGGACATTAGCCCCATGGAGAACTCACTCCAAGGGTTTTCATAGACTGATTAGACTCTGGGACTGGGTGAGGCTGCACACCTGTGGGGCATTGGCCAATCAGGCCCACAGGTTAAACCAGCCACCAGCAAACACACTCGGGAGAGAGCTCTAGCATGTACCACCTGCTCTGTTGTTCAGA
>OOFB01010996.1:0-12584 GCA_900323305.1 Trachyrincus murrayi | reverse complement strand
TACTATTGTGAAACAATAATGATCCTTTGTAATTAGTAAATATTCAATAATAACTTCAGTGTCTTCTTCAATTCAATTTCTATAGCTGAATGACATTTTAATAAACCATGAAGTATAATTAAAATACTTGAATATATAAGGTGTGTGTGTGTGTGTGTGTGTGTGTGTGTCAAGGGAGTCTCGTTCACTCTGCGTCCAGGCGAGGTGACGGCCCTGGTCGGGCCCTCGGGCAGCGGGAAGAGCTCCTGCGTGGGGCTCCTGGAGAATTTCTACCCACCGGGGAAGGGCCAGGTGCTGCTGGACGGACGACCAGTAGACACCTACCAGCACCTCTACCTGCATGCTACGGTCAGTACACACTTACCAGCACCCTTACTGTTGTGGATAACAACACTTAAAAACTTTATCAAAAATGAGAGAGGTTGAGAAGCCGAAGTATCAAAGTTAAAGACTTTTATTATCACTTGAAATAAGCAATACAATAGCCTGAGATAGTTTGCAAAGAAGCTACCCAACTAGACGCAGGATACATATTTTATGCTCTTCTCTGTGGATTACTCCCTCATGCTATAAACCAATCCTATGCATTGTATGTTCTAAAGCCAACAATATCCAAGGGCAGACACCCCACTAATTATCTACTAATAAGTGGTTCCCAAGCACTAATTATCTACCAATAAGTGGTTCCCAGGATCCATCCTTCTGCTTTACCATATGGCTGTGGATGACCTTTGGCCTTTGTACATTTGTTACCTTGGTTTATTACCTTGGTTTCCCTTTTCTCATACATTCCTTTTCCATGTTTCTAACATACAGGTGTAACAGGATGTCCAATGTTATACAAAAACGAGAGTCACCACCCAGTGACTCTCAGTGTTTTTCCACACTTAATTTCATTCATATAGCATATATGGCAAGATGATGATTATATTTCCTTTATATGTTATAGTAAAATTCTCCCACTACCAGCACCCCTACCTGCATGCTATGGTCAGTACACACCTACCAGCACACCTACCTGCATGCTAGTCAGTCAGTCAGACTTTCGATCAGTTAGTCTGCCAGTCAGCCAATCACTAGCTGCACTCTACAGCAGTCAGTCAGTGAGGGAGAGAGCTGGTGAGGGAGGTGTAAGGGAGGAGGGAGTGTATTTATATGCTGAGTCATGGTCTCAGGTTTAAAGTGGTAGATACTGCGTCACCACAAGGTCTATAGTAACACCCGTAGCCGCCATTCAAGACGCATGTGTAACATTCTCAAACCAGTTCAAGTCTGTGACTTCAGTCAAGCCCGTTCCCAGGTGAATACCTCTGTGTTCCTCTAGGTGTCTCTGGTGGGTCAGGAGCCGGTTCTGTTCGCCCGCACCGTGGAGGAGAACATCTCCTACGGGCTGACCGGAACCTCCATGGAAGCAGTGGTGGAGGCGGCCTCCAAGGCCAATGCCCATGACTTCATCAGTGCGCTGACCAAAGGCTACGACACGGGTACTACTACTGTACTATACTGTTGGTTGGTTTTAAAGGTGGGGTAACGGGTACTACTACTATACTGTTGTTTGGTTTTAAAGGTGGGGTAACGGGTACTACTACTATACCAAGCATACCGAGGCCAAGCAATCAACCCGTTCTGAACAGGCACGTTTTGAACAGGCACTGCATTAGTATTGTTAATAGTGGCACATTGTTGTATGTAAGTCACTGATACATCAACCAAAAAATATTTGACATGTCTTTTTTGATTACAGTGAAACTTTACAACAGAAAGAGTCAGTTACATCCTCCTTTACCCTTCTAACCGGTTAGCAGTTACGGCTACTGGTTGTGCATCTGTATAAGCGCTCCCCTTCCTGTTTCTCGGCCAGGGGTTGGAGAGAAGGGCACCCAGCTCTCGGGGGGACAGAAGCAGAGGGTTGCCATCGCCAGAGCGCTCATCCGCCATCCGCGCGTTCTTATCCTGGACGAGGCGACCAGCGCGCTGGACGCGGAGAGCGAACACATTGTAATAATAATTATTATTAATTGCATTTATATAGAGCTTTTCAAGACACCCAAAAAGCTTTACATAGTGAGTGTGTGTGGGGGGGATATGACACCTCATCCACTACCAGTGTGTAGCACCCACCTGGGTGATGCACGGCAGCCATTATGCTCACCACATACTGGCTCTCACAGTGTAGAGGTGAGGAATGATGCTATCCAATTAGAGACCAGGGGATGATTAGGGGATAAGAGCCAGGTTGAGAGTTTGGCCAGGAAACTGGGGTTAGCACCCTACTCTAGTGATGAGTGGTACAGAGCCAGGACACCGGGTTAGCACCCTACTCTAGTGATGAGTGGCACAGAGCCAGGACACCGGGATTCGCTCCGGGGGACAAAACAGGTTTCTAACCTGGCAGTAAAGAAACAAGGTTATTAGTCTGCATGTAAACACAAAGACTATGATATAATTGGGACAATTTCTTTCTTTACTATGTCATTAAGGTGCAGGTAGGGGATATTGACATTTTGCTCAAGGATGCCTACAGATAGACTGCAGCCGTCAGGGTTCGAACCCAGAGTCTTTTGTCTGAGAGGCTAACATCCTAACCGCTTTCATTTCACTGCACACCCCGTGTATGTATGTGACAAATACACATCTTGAATCTTGAATCTTGAAACTAGACTAAGCTTGTGTATTTGGTGAACCAGCCGGGTGTGTGTGTGTGGCTCTGACGGTGAATCTCAGACTTTTTGGTGCAGGCACAGAATTAATTCACCCACCCGAAACCTTGCTATGCTACATGACAAATAAGATTGGATCAGGATTAGGTTATCTAGGTGTCTGCTTTCAATATGGGGAAAAACCTGGGTTTGTTAAAGGATAGCTTTGCCGATTTTCAACCATATCTCAATCTATTATTAGGGATAAAGTGTGAATCGGCTGCAGTTGTTGCCGATGCTTTCTGTGTATCTGAGCTGTCTCTGTCTTTCTTAACCATGTAAATGATTACAAACATATAGAAGGGTACCTGTGTTAATATGATGTGGTTGTCCAGGTGGGAACCTTACTCAGATGTCAGGGGAACAAAACACGTGGAGCAGCAGGTGTATATATATGGTACAGCCTTGCCTGCAGGCGTGTTTTGATGGCACTTCCCAGAAACGCTGTCTTGTGTGGATCAGGTCACCAGAAGCTTCTGGGTCATAGTGTTGGAAGGTTGTGTGGAAAACCTTTTTATTGGTCATGTAATTGTGACGGGTTCAGTTAGTTTGGCTGTAAGGAAGATCTTTGTTCCTGCAGTGAAAGCAAATATTGGCTGTTCTGAATTCTGCCAATTATACTCTAGATATACTCAGGTTACTGTCTCTAACTCACTGTGCTGCTCACAGGGCGTTTTCATGTTGTTAGGGTTACCGTGGGGAGCTGTCAGACTCTCTTAGTAGTACTGCTTCTGAGTACTGCTGAGTGTTGTGAAAAAGCAACATGAACTCCGTTTCTGCGAAAGAATTACGGAAAAGTTGGACCATTGACGTCATTGGTCCGGGATTTGTGTTCTCCGTTGGTCCGATTTGGAAAAATGACGTAAATGGTCCAACTTTTCTGAGAATCTTTGTTGCATGAGTTGATGTTGCAGGCCGCGATTTTTAACAACACACGTATGAAGCAGAACTCTCTTATATTAGAAAATAGCCGAGCGTGATGCTTCCCCTTTAAGTCATATGCCCATGATATTTCATGCTTGTTAAATGCAAGATTAGATCACCTGTCATGGTGCACTAACTAGACCGAAGAAATGGCAGAAGAACAGGCAGTACTTCCTCCTTCGTGCAACGGCATCTTTACATAAGGAAGTCGTTCTTTCATTGGACACTTTTAATTCTATTGTATTTATTTGCAGTCATTGTTTCAGATTTCAGAATTAGGGCAGGACACCTGAAGTGTATGATGAGTACCATAGATACTAAACACACGAATAAAGGCAGAAGAAGGGTCCTTCCTGCCTTCTTTGTTTTTTGCTCCGCACCTGCACCTGCGTACATCTGTGTGTGTGTGTGTGTGTGTGTGTGTGTGTGTGTGTGTGCGCGCATGTGTGTTTTATTCGAAACAAACAGTAGAAAATAAAAAGCCAACCCTCACCCCCTCCAGGTCCAACAGGCCCTGACCAACATCATGCAGGACCACACAGTGCTGGTGGTGGCCCACCGGCTCAGCACGGTGGAGAAGGCCGACAACATTGTGGTGATGGACCGGGGCGTCGTGGCAGAGCAGGGCACCCACGGCCAGCTGATGGCCAGCCGGGGTCTCTACCACAAGCTGGTGCAGAGGCAGGTCCTGGGCATCGAGACCGGCGCCGAGGTCCTGAACACCACCAAAGAAGAAGAGAAGCGTGCGTGGAGGACCGTTGGCCACGGCAGCCCACGGAGCCGCAACAGCAGCAGTAGTAGCGAGTTGGACACGTCGCACTACTGACGCCATTAAACCATCAGACACTAGGCCGTGTCTGAAGTTGCTCACTTGTTCACTCCCTAATCACTACATAATAAACACTATATAGTGAACACTACATAGTGAACACTATTTAGACACAGGCATAGAGAAAACATTTGTCATAGGGGAAAAAGAAGATATTTCATTTGTAATGATGTTTGATTATGCTTTGACTCGAACAAATCACCAAAGATTCGAGACTTATAAAGGGAATTTTAATCAGCCAGTAAATGATGCCAGATTGCATTGTTATCTCTGTGTAACAATGCAATCTCTAATCTGTAGTCTCTAAGTAACAACGCAACAGCTACGACAATATGCACTAATATTAATTATAGCGACTGTACTTTATGTATTTATATTTAATATATTGAATTTATATAAATACCTCGAACATGTACGAATATTTAATAATTTTTTAATTTAATTTTCTACAGTGAGATAACATATTTTGATATGATACAAGAACTGTAGCCTTTTTTCATTGAATTAACCCCACTCCCTTTCCTTAGCTAGAGTGTTTGTGTATACAGAGATGGTCTGAAACCCTGAGAGAAGTTTAAAATTCCCCCTTCCATCCCTTGTTCATCGGTCTGCCTACCGAGGTCGCATATTTTGCTGAAACGCTTCTTCATATACAGTTGTTTTGGAAAGAAAAGGGTGTGGACAGCAAACGTGTTTCATTGTTCTCACATATGCTATAGACAAAACCAGGTCTACCAAAGCACTTTAAACCGTGGTGGTCATGAATGTAAATGAGTGCAAATACTATTTGATGAATACATATTCGACAAGCTTTGGTTTAAACTTTTTATTTCAATAAACAGCATACAAAAGACAACATTTAAAAAAGATTAATGAGAAAGAATGCCATATCTTTCTTCAACCAACCTTGCCTTGTGTGTGCGTGCGTGCATACGTGTGTGACGTCAGGGGCCCCACCTCCCCTCCTCCAATACGGAGCTCCGATGAGCTTCCGGTAGAGGAAGCTCAGTCAGCTGTCACTGTCGGGAAGGCGTGAAGGGAATTCGTGTTAAAGTCGACAGAGGAACAACAACCACCACAAAACGGGGCTAAAAATGACAAATTTCGCCAACAAATTCAGCGCTTACACGATGACACAGCTCAACGAGTTGTTGGAAGATGATGAAAAACTCAGCAAAATCGTGCAGGAAATGGAAGAGGTAAGAGGACTTGTGTCGGTCGGCTGTGTGTGTGTGTGTTTTTCTCTCTCTAACCCTTTGTTGTGTTTTCATGACGCGCTCTCTTGGAGCTTTTCGGCAGATTGATACATTTTTTACAATTACTGTCAACTACGCCGTGGGAAGTTTTGAACTAAAACCACACTGTGACTTGAAAAATTGTAACCATGACTGGGGAAAAACCAAACCCTTATCTCAAGTTACCAGCGTTTACTTACTTAGTCTGCGCGACATTTTGTCCCGCAAAGTTCACCTCTACATAAACTACAGAAAGTCTTGTTTTGTCAAAGCCTAAGTTGAATAAACATTTAAACCATCTTGTGTATTTGTTTAAACTTTAGCTAATCACCTTGCTGCCCAACCGAGGCTAGGCCTTCTGTGCCGTCGTTTTAAGGAGGTCCTGTTTGTAAAAAAAAAATACTGTACACCATCGCCATGCACCTGTAAATGTAGGCATAACTTGAACTGATGGAATTGGTTTATTTGTATAAAATACCATTGCATGCTTTCAACCACGACATGTGGTTTTCCTTTGGCATTAGTCGGGTATATTAGTGGTATATACAGTCACATATATACACAGTAGGCCTATATGGTCGCATATCAGCAGAATCGTATTCAGGGTAAGGTTTCGTTTCCCCATACGTCTGTAATAATGTAGGTGGTGCTTCTATTATCAGCTCTCTGTCCTTGGTGGTAGGTCTGTTCCACCCTGCCAAGAAACCAGTCACTGCTTGTTCTCCATCAGAGGCTGTAAAGCAATTTCTTAAAGAGACACCGTGTTCTTCATTAAAACTAGGTTTAACGTTTTTTTTAGATGACATTAGTTCTCTAACTGAGATGAAAGAGGAACAAATGGGCCAACAGCCCTGGCGCATACCGCTGCCAGTACCCTAATATCTTGGCTTGTGGGTTTTCGTAGCCTCAAAGCAGACATGACGTGATGAAGTTGATGTCTTTTATTAGGTTGGAAGCTAGCGTCAGCAGCCATTAATTTGTATCTTCAGACACTATTTGCATTCTGTGCGTGTTAGGCTGCATAAATGAGCAAGCAATCTAATCTAAAACGCCATCAAGTTGCTTTTTATCGTCTGTTCATGATCGCGATTTCTTGTTTCATGACTTCTTGGTTAGCTGTGCACATATTAAGAACAATGTAATTTCCTTTTTTAATTGTCATCAATGAATCATGAAGTTGCTACCTTTGCTCCTCTCTAAACGGCTACTTCAGAGAACGGCATACTTTATTATTCCCAGACGGGACATTTGGATAATTGGTAGGACAGAGATTTGTTTACGGCATGACACTGCATTTTCAGGTGGTTTTGGGGGGTGGGAGCACCTCCTTATGTGGTAGGTGTACAGCTGGGCGGTATCTCCATCATACCTGAACGTCGTTTACATGGCGCGGAACAAAGGCCTTCGCCAAAGTCATCCGTTGAAACCCGAGAGCCCTGTGAGTTGGCTGCTAGTAACACCGATCCCTTCCTCAGATACTGACACAAGCGGCTCTTTCAGACAGTCTTGTGCCACTGATCACAACAAATAGTATGTAGATGAATACACACACACACAGTTTTCTTTTAAATAATGTAGAGCGTAGTGTTATTTCTTGGACGCTAGAGTGTTACTTGCCACCAAGTTATGTTGTAACAGAAGTGTTTTGCCATGACAGACGTTGCCAATTGGGAGAGGCCATTGTCATTGTAACTTTCCATGGGCTATTAGTGTCTTGTCTACATGGTGTTGGTGGGGTTGCTAGACAGGTAGAGGTCTGATTTCAAGGACAGTCCCAAAGAGTTGGAAGTGATCATTTGCTTTGATACCCGCTGTGCCAGCGTTGTCTTCATCAAGGCTCTAGACCCTAGACTCGGTCTTGGTTTCCGTTTAAATGTAATACATTTGGTGGTTGTGGTTAGCACACAGGAAGAACCGAAACTATTGGAAACAAGTCAGCCATCTCAGGGTATGTTGCTAGTGGAATTTGTTGTGAGAACCTTTTGCTTGGATAACAACATATTCAATATCTTCCAGATCCACTTGGCACTTGGCCCACTTTTCCCTGGGTATGCGTTGTTTCTGTTGCCTGAGTTGGTTTAGGGAGGGTGAGTGACTGGTAAACATCTCCACCCAGCGCCAGGCAAACACATTGGTTGGCTTTGTCAGTACAAGCCTGAACTGCCAGTGTTATCTAAAGGCCCGGACTGTTTTTAGTCAATCACATTGAATGAGTAATGCATTTCTCACAAATGCTAGGTTGTGCTCACTGGAGCTGTAGCGCTGAGCTAATGTTTAGGCTATCCATTGTCAATTATTGTCTACTGTTTTTGAAACTAGACTTGTCTGTTTTTGGAATCCTTGTGTTTGCGAGAGCTCTGCTGTGTATATTTTTAGAGCTGTCCTTTCGTATTGTTGCCAATTACCTCCCTTGCTAAATTGCATGTTAAAACCAGTTTGGTTGGGGTGTGTGACATGAATTGAATGAATACTCTGTGTGCAATCTCACATAGGACTGACGCCATTTTCCTTTTGTCATTCACTCATGGCTCTTTTTTGCCTGGCAGCTGTTGTGGAGCAAATTCTTCAACGTACAATATTGAATGGCAATATGTTGGATGTTTGCTTAAGAGGAAGACAAGATGCATAAACTGCAACTGTTGGCATTACATTTACAAGCAGCTTTTTCTCTTGGAAAACTCTTTGGCACTTGTTGCTTAACTGCTAAATTAAAATACCACAATGCTGATCCCCAGTTTTGTGCCACATTATTATTTGAAGATAATAAATTACATCCCTGCATGGTGATCTAAGATGACCAAGATATTAGCCGAATTCCTCAGCCGCAAAGCCCAGGTTAAAGGGGCTAGTCTTTAACAAAACAACAACATAATACAATCGTTCATCCAAAAATTGTTTGGATGGTTGGTATTTTATAATTTTTTCATCGTCCATCTAGAAAACAGCTGGAGGCCATTTTGGCCATAATTGAATTTGGTTTAAATATTGACCTGAACCATGACAACTGGTGCAGGTTGTCACTTGTTCATTTTACTCGTGCCAATTTCTCCCATGAGAAAACCTCTGCAAAACATTTGCAAGGTGTGCCAATCTAGTATTTCCACATAATTTACATGTTGACACTTTTATCCAAAGTGCAGGTGAATTGAGATACAGGTCACAAAGGACAAGTGAGGCATCTAGCACATCCAGAACCTTTCAGCTGGGAGTCGAACACCCTGCCCCACACTATCCTCCCAACTCAATGACATAACCACCTCTTCCTGTTGTGTGTTTGTTCCTCAGATGCAGGGGGTCCAGCAGAGCAAAGACACGACGCTGGCTAGCAACAGGAACCTGGCTGAGCTGAACCTGGCCCTCCAGCCCCAGCTGGATCAGAGGAAAGAGCACCTCACCAAGCACTACAGCTGCCTGCAGGAGAGCTTCGAGACCTACCAGTTCCGCAAGTCCACCCTAGGTATGCTAACACGTGACTAGCGAGACGGCTCGTTTGAATACCAAATATAACATTCATAATGGCCAACCAGTGAGCCCTATTGACCTGTGTTAACTTGGCTTAACTCTGCACTTAAAAACATTATTTCTTTTTCATGGCAAGTCCGATTGTTCTTTTTTCGTACGTAAAAAACCCACATTGTTTTATTTTTATTTTTATATTAATTGACAGACTATATTTTTGTAACAGGCATGGTGTGAAAATACCTAAACAGGGTGTGAGCAGATGAGATGGTTGCATAGAAGGAAACCAGATCGGCCATTTGTTTAACCTTGAAATAATCTGAATGGCAAACTGTGCTTTACGACTAACAAACAAACCCGAGCCATGTAAAGAAAATGTTAGCTGGCTGGCAAACACTAGCAGAGGGTGCATCTTGAGAAGAAGCCTGCAAGTCATCAAGTCTTTGGAAAACAGAAACTTGAACCAAGTGGCGTAACACAAAACCTAAAAGATGAACCAAAACTGACGACAACATTATCTCACCTGTACATACTGTGTGTGTGTGACATTTGAAGTATTTGTTACATAATTCTACAGAAACTATGTATAATAGCACACACTATGTTGTATGGAGGACCGAAACTGCCAAAATCATAAATAAATGAGTAGTCAATAAATGTAGAAATAAAGGCCTCAATTATCAAATATAAACAGAAATCGGAAAATAAATAAATCCAATTTATTTATTTGACAAATAACTTATTTTTGTATTCATGTATCTTCATATTTTATTATTTCACAATTTATTTTATGTTTACATTTATTTCTGTTTTTATTTAGTTCCCTATTTATTAATTTCCCTATTTATTTATTTCTGTTTTTATTCATTTCTGTATTTCTTCGTGCATATGTTAATGAGGGGGCGTGTCTTGATGATGTCACTTAACAGCCATTAGTTAATCTATATGAGAGTTCACAGATCGATTGTACTTGTCTCGCTCCCCACTACTAGCCAATGTGCATGCACAGCCTTCCAGAAATTACAAGGAGAAGCTATCACAACCAACACGCAACTAGCAGTAGATGTACACTGGCGAACAACAGCGAGAGAGCTAAGAGTTTTGGGTGACATGGCTGAAATTGCTTGTCCGGACTTCATCCAATTTCGAGTGGAGGCACAGTTGGAAAATGTGATAGTTATCCGAAACTAGACACGGAGATTGAAGTGGCTCAGTGGTTGAACCTTGAACTTGTTCACATAACAGTGGAGCAAAACATGACATGCAGTTATTATCATGCAGTGGTCGAAACGAGCACGAACGAACGAGTTACTGAAATATGAATTAGACATTACAATTTACAGTTCCAACTGTTATCAATAGCCTATTTAAATCAAACAACAATAGAAACTCAATGTGATGTTTCTAAATTGAAGTAATAGGCCATTTCTAATAGCCCACTCTCTTACACTTAAAAGTGTGTTAACCTCACCCACGCCTGCAGTATTTAAGCAGTTATTTATTTTCTGTTATTTACACTTCTGAACGATGACATAATGGCTTGTCCCTTTGTCGGACCGAGGAGCACAAATCGTTCGCAATAAAATAAAAGCACTGAATTAGCAATGACGGCTTGGACATTCCCTGATCGATCACATTTTCAGGGTGCGATAGATGATGACTTTTGAAGCCTGTCATGAACGCACATTTTTCAGGTTCAACCTATCCGAGATTGAGTTAACTCGTTCCTCGAGATTGAAATCAGCTTTTCTGAAATCAATAATCCCAACAGTCCAGGCACTCGCTTGAGTCAGAGTTCTGGTTTAAACTTAAACATGTCCTAACCTGCTGAAATAGGCCCCTGCTAGCTACCGAGCATAACGTTGGCTTGCTAGGCACACACGCGTGCACACACGCACATACATTCTTTTGAATAATTTCACCAAGAGACGTCATGACCAGCAACCTTGTTGTCCATTGGATCATTTGTAGAAAGGATGATACTTTGAACACATCTGTAACAGTTAACATGTTTTCTTTTCAACACAAGACACAAGTATTTTTGTTAGTTTTAACCCCATTGATGATAAGAATCCATTTTATTAAGGTGCTTTTAATTAAATCCACCCAAGTATTTTTCTTTAAAGTAGAGAAATTCTGGATAGAGATACAGGAGGAGAGATGACCGAACATATCTCAACCTACTGGTCAAACACGGCGACTACAATGTGCACAAAACAATTCCAACAGGCACTGCATGCTGTGGTGTGTGGGTTTGATTGCTAATGCCTGAATAGTCAAGACACGCCCCCACATTAACATATGAGTGAAGAAATACAGGAATAAATAAAAACAAAAATGAATAAATAGGGAAATAAATAAAAACAGAAAAGAATAAATTGGGAAATAATTAAATATGAAAAGAAACTAGAAAGTACATTTCCTGTAGAAAATGTGAAGTGGGCTAGCTTCGTGCAGTCGGAAGTATTGCTTACGCAGCTCTGTAGTTACTAAGGATAGGGTGGCTAGGGTATCCTAGATCAGGGGTCCCAACCACCGGGCCACCTATTGCCGGGCCGTGCAAACCCCAGAGCAGAAATAGAGGTAGTAAAACTAGTAAATAGTCAACTCTCACGCTTCCCCCCTCACAGACACGCACACACAGGCCAAAAGCACCCGGCTGCAATCGGCCTTAATTGGGCGCAGCCGGTGCTGGACACAGGTAGAACCAGACCAGTCCACTGATTCAATTCTATCCTGCCTACACCTCACCCACATCCTCCCCCCAGTCCGACACAATAGGTGGTTGCTAGGGTGTTGCTTGGTCGTTGCTAGGGTGTTCTACTCACTAGATGCCCATACCCCCAACACACACACACACACACACACACACAGGTGACCTAGGGGTCTAGGACACTGGGGAACGAGCTAGAGACCTAGTGTCTCTTTTATATGAAAGAGGGCCTGAAGGACATGTAAGATTAGCAATTTTTGAGGCTGTAGCCCTACAGGAAGTGATGCAAATTGTATATATATATATATATATAGAAAATAATAAATGGTTAAACTGACTTCACGGCGTGTTTCTGGATTATTCATTAGGTTTTCATTTTCATCGCCAGAACGCCAGAACGTGTTTTTTTCTTTAACAAACTTTGACGGATGACTAATAACAACATTGACTTTGAATTTCTGGACAATTTCCAGGCCCAACAGTTTCTCTACTTTGTTGTCACATTGGCAGCTACATTTGGCCATTGTTTCCAATATTATTTTTACATGGCACATCAGGGCCATGGCAGAAGGTAGGTGTGTGTGTGTGTGTGTGTGTGTGTGTGTGTGCATCTCTAAATGGAAAGAACATATGCTACATATGCTTAATGCTAAAGAAGCTTGAGATAACATAATAAGACACCATTTCGGCATAACAAGGTATTATATAAAAAAAAAGGCTTGACT
>OOFB01010991.1:4515-18718 GCA_900323305.1 Trachyrincus murrayi | reverse complement strand
CGGCCATTACACGAGCCCTGTGGGATACAGGATGTAGCAGATATATATATATATATATATATATATATATATATATATATATATATATATATACACACACAGTAGATATATATATATATAATTAGGGAAGGGGAGAGAGAGAGAGTAAAAAGAGAAAAGAAAGAACGAGGGTTTCAGTTACTAAAAGTATTCATATTATACACATAAATTATTATTATTATTCACACAGTATGAAGTCCACCACTTCAAATACGTTTTTGTAGAGAGAGAGAGAGAGAGAGAGAGAGAGAGAGAGAGAGAGAGAGAGAGAGAGTCAGACAGACAGACAGACAGAGAGAGAGAGATTTTCATACCAAAAGACTGAGATTATACAACTTCACCAGAATTTGCCCCTGAATTGTTACCTTTTTTGATTATAAAGGGTAGTGTCAATATCATAATTAAAAGCCTGTGTAAACAAACTACATCAGAAGTGTTGATTAGGTTATTCACACTGCAGGTGACTCAAGCATGAAACGCTATTAGTGGAAAAAAATGTGGTGAACAGCAGAACATTAATCTGTACGTACAGATTACATACAGGTATTTGCTACATAGCTCATAGGCAAATATTCAAAACACTTACAGGGGGGTATGTTGTGAATGTTGCTGTGCATTATTTTGTGGGACGTAAACCACTTCAATGTTATCCTCTGTATATAATTAGGCTTTTGCACACACACATATGTATGTACATATACATATTCACACACAAAGATACACAGAGAAACACAACACACGTTTGCATAAAAGCAAGCGGGTATATATACAGTATGTATATATATATATATATTCCACACATTATAAACATAATAGGTTTATCCTGTACAGTCGTTTTTGTATTTAGTATATCTTTAGTATTTCTGCAGCGACACACCACAGAAAACTCCTTGTATGTGAAAGCTTACCTGGCAATAACACTGTGGTTCTGAGAACTGTGAGTACAGCCTCTGTAACCGTGCAGGTAGGTAGTCTCATCTGGTGGGTAAACGACACCCCCCCCCCCCCCTGACCCGCAAAGCTAATCCACCTAAACCTATCAAATCACTCGCTCGCAACAAAAACAGAGAGGCGGCTAAACTCCACCACTTGACACGCCTTATACCTCCCTGACCCGCCTGGCTGGGGGAGGGTGGTGGCCGGGGGAGGGTGGTGGGTAGGGGAGGGTGGTGGGTAGGGGTGTAAGGAAAAAAAACGATTCACGCAAGAATCGCAAGTTTGCCTTGGTGTGTTTACAATATTGCTCAGTTGATATAATTTTTTCTCATATTAAAAACTAAATAATCTTATACACACTTTACTCTGCTTTCATGCCATCATTTGCCACATCGCCTTTCTTAGCGCACAGCGGACTGGAGTAGATCCTGAAATGAGTACCCCTATGTACTGAATAGAGAATCGGTTTTGAATCGAATTGTGACCCCAAGAATCAAAATCGAATACAATTGTGAGATCCCGGGAGGGGTGACATGGACTCACCCGCTGGCCTCCTGGGGGAATCCCATCCGGTACAGGGTGACAACCACGGCTCCTCCCAGGCCGATGTTGTGTTGCAGGGCCAGACGCGCCCCCGGGACCTGCCGCCTGTCTGCTGCCCCCCGCAGCTGCCAGCAGAGCTCGGCACACTGGGCCAGGCCTGAGCAAACGCACCCAGAGATGATGGTGATCAGTTGTTGTGAGTTAATAGATTCACTTTCAGCTCTGAGAATGTTGAATGAGAGGGTTCTGTCTGTGTCTGTGTGCGTGTGCGTGTGTGTGTTGATGACAATCCCTGCGGCTGTGGTGATGACCTACATATTCACAGGCGATGGGAGTTCATATGGAAATATAATTATGGGATGAAATATACGTACATCACAGATTGGCGGAATATGGTAATTACAGAGAAAGTTGGACCACACACACACAGAGATATCTCAATAACTGCACATGAAACAAAACAAACGTGCATATGTGGTTAATTCTGCCTCAAGGCAAACAGGATTTTTTTTATACGATGTAAAACATTTTTTAAATAGGGCCATGTGTGTTGTTGGTGGCTGGTTTAAGCAGCCTCATCTGGTCAGAGTCAGACTGATTCAACTCTAGGGATGGGTGAGGCTGCACACCTGTGGGGCGTTGGCCAATCGTGGGGCATTGGCCAATCAGGCCCACAGGTTAAACCAGCCACCAGACACACGCAGGAGGAGCGCTAGCATGTCAGCACATACCATCTGCTCTGCCTGTTCAAAACTGTCTCAAACGTTACAATAAACCGGTTTAACCATCATCTGCCCGTGTCCTGCTGTTGGAGGAGCCCTGAAAAGCCATTGTAGTCGGCATGTGGTAAGGGAAACTGCCACAGCCATTTTTTCTTACGGCTTCGCTTTAGAAAGACGGCAACATTAGTAGAGAAACATGTGTTCACAAACCACTCTGAATAGCACCTCACACAAACATGTAATTAAATCAGGATAGAGTGCTGTCACGCATGCTGAATGATTGGTCACTTGAAAGCACCATGGCGACCACTCATTTCCTTGCCTACCACGTCTGGTGAAATAGCGGTCACCACGCGGTCACCGCACAGTCACCACACACACACACACACACACACACACACACACACACACACACAACCTGTTTTTCATTAACCAACCGAGAACAGTAGGATGGGCACAAGAATATAATCGAACTCACGCAAATTCTATAGGTCACTTTGACAATCTTCTTCTTATAATGGAAATGCCAAAGCTCAGTGCTAGTTTCACCATACTTGAGGCGCGGTCATCAAAATGCTAATTCTCGGTCTCCTTACTGATTCTCGTTTGGTTATTTTTTGCCACCCAAAATGATTTGTAGCCAAATGAGTTACTCCGGTGCGATTTCTTTACGCTCGACATGGCGAAAGCGCAACTTTTAATCGGACAACTCCCTTCCTGATCTGGCCAGGGACCGGCGCGCGTGTTAGCGCTGAAGCTAAGCACTTTAGCCCATCCGGTTAATGGGCTTTTGCGTTTGCCCCATTATCCCAATAAGCTACAGGACTTAGCACTTTACCTTCCTCGTGCTGCTTCAGCGCCGTGCACACCGCTCACACACTCGCCTGCCTGTCCACACCACGCACACACACACACACTCCACTCGCCTGCCTGTCCACACCACGCACGCACACACACACTCCACTCGCCTGCCTGTCCACACCACGCACGCACGCACACCAAGAGACCAATCAACCACTCATCATGGCCCGGAGTGACCTCAAGTAAGGATTAGAAAACCCCACAAGCACACGTATTATTATTGTTCTTCTTAGGCTTTCTTATTATTATTATTACTATTATTAACACTAACACACATATTAACACAAACACGTATAATTATTATTATTATTATTATTAACACTAACGCAGTTATTATTATTATTATTATTACTAGTGCTATTACTACTATTATATTACTATTACTACTATTATATTACTAACACACGGAGGCCACAGACACAGTCGTCCTAAGTGAGGAGTGCGCCGCCTTTTGAAGCCACTAGGGGCACCGCCACCACGCTATAGCGATATTACACTGCAGTTAACACAAACAGTTGGTTCCTGGTTACGGGGTCAGTTAATTGGCTGTGGAAAGCCCTACTCACCCGGGGGCCGGGGTCAAAGGTGGGAACTTTATCGCTGGGATTAGTAGCGTGAGCGAGGGATGAGACAGGGTTCTGTGACTTGGCGAGGTCAGCACTCACCGAAGGGGAATGGAAGGATGACCCAGAAAAATAAAAGAAGGGCAAGGAAGATGGAGACTTGTGTAACTGCCGCGAGGATGTGAATGAAAATACAGTGAATTCATTGTAATTGGTCGATTTGTGGAACACAAACACCTCATCACCGAGAGCTTGTATTTCCCAGTGTTTGGCTGGTGAGTTGTGACAGCAAGGCAAAAGAGTTTTGCACAGTCTTGCAAAAGTTTTTCATTTAGTGGAGATGGGCGGGAGTGGATGGAGGACAATAAAAGACTGACAGAGCAGTCAGTAAAGATGAGAGAGGATGAAAGATTAAATAGATCAGCTCAGTCCAACAGGTTTTGGCTATCAAAATATCGCCCTCAAAATATCTGTGTGTGTGTGTGTGTGTGTGTGTGTGTGTGTGTGTGTGTGTGTGTGTGTGTGTGTGTGTATGTGTGTGTAAGTAAAACTTTATTTTACTTTATTTAACAGAGGTTACAAAGTGCTTCAGCAAAGACAACACAAAGAAAATACATTCAGAAGTACAAACAAACACAATGCACATACAAACACAACGCACATACAAATACAGAAAGCATTCAGCAAACAGTCACCACCCAGAGCACCCATGGAGAAAGGCCATCCTGAAAAGGTTTTAAAGGTTTTAA
Source organism: Trachyrincus murrayi (assembly GCA_900323305.1). Taxonomy (NCBI): domain Eukaryota; kingdom Metazoa; phylum Chordata; class Actinopteri; order Gadiformes; family Macrouridae; genus Trachyrincus; species Trachyrincus murrayi. The sequence goes on along the minus strand of OOFB01010991.1, from coordinate 14,305 downwards.
AGCTAATTGACAGACTCAGCTGATCTGATGGGAAGGACTCAGCTGATCAGACTCAGCTGATCTGATGGGAAGGAGTCTGGGCGCTGTTGTGGAATTTAAATGTCCACTACACGCTAATTAGTGAGCTAATGAACTCGACCACTCCGGAAAACACCACTCTGAATCGTAATCTTTAAATACAAGTATAGAAATATGTATTCTGCAGAACAAGAGCATCCACAAAGCATGTACAATAATTCTCAATGGTTCTCCCTGAGCTACCCTCGGGGGCTTCACTATATTAGGTCATTTTGGGACACAGGTGATAAGAGCAAAAAGGCAAGCTGACCTCGGCCTTCTCGGGACCAGCTGTGGTCGGGATCAACATGAGGCACAGAGAGTCCAGACAGTTAGTCTGGGGCTAACGGAGTACGTATATTGTTATTTTCCATTCCAGTGCCAGAACAGCAAAAGCCTCCTTTGGTTTTTAGTTTGGCACACGGAACAACCAACAGGGTTTGGTTAGATGACCTAAGTGACCGCTCGGTGGTGTAAGGACTTAGTAGCTCGGAAATGTAGGCAGGAGCTAAGCCATTGTGGAGTGTGTGTTGTTGGTGGCTGGTTTAAGCAGCCTCACCTGGTCTGAGTCTAACGGCCCACCGGTTAAACTAGCCACCAGCAAACACACTCAGGAGTAGCGCTAGCATGTCAGCACGTACCATCATCAGCAGGGGAAACTGCCACATTGGCCAATGTGGCAGTTTCACCTGCCAACTGCCAACTACAGTGGCTTTTTAGGGCTCCTCCAATGGCAGGACACAGGCAGATGATGATGGTACGTGCTGACATGCTAGCGCTACTCCTGAGTGTGTTTCCCTGAGATACCAGCCCATGTATTTAATCAATTCATGAGGATGATGTGATCAATGGTACAGTATCAAAGGCAGCGCTCAAGTAGAGTAAAACCAAGATGGGTTGTTTTTTTTCAGCATGCACAAGGAAGTAATTTGTGACTCTTAACAGAGAGGTTTCAGTACTGTGTTTATAGCGAAAGCCTGATTGAAGTGTATCAAAAATAGTATTAATATTATTAATAATATACATGTTATTAATAATAATATTAATTATTATTAATTATTCTTTTTATTATTTATTTTATTATAATAATTATTATTTGCATTAATAATTATACAAGTATATACAATTATTATTGTGTTCTTTCTTTTCTCTGAAATCAACCTCTGTGGTGGCCTTTAGCTGAGAGAGTGGCGCCACCTGGTGGACCCCGGGTGAAACCTTCACTAATACAGCGACAGCTAAGTCATCACAAATAGTAACATGTGGGGGGAAAAAAAGAGTTCATTGGCTCCTTATAGCTATGAATCACATCTGGCTGCTTAATGGTCCTTTCTGGAGGCCAAGGCCAGGGTGATTCCACTTTTAGTTTTTTGTTGTTGGGAAGATTTCCAATGAATCCACCAAAACATGTTCTACTGCTCTCTGCTGTCAGCACATAGCGCTGTTGCTCTGGACTTGCATTGCTGTCCACAAGCACATTAAGTCACAGAGCGCTCCTGACATTTTGGTCATCGGGATCCACCGTTTACGATCCACAAGACCGACATATTTCTACCCTGAAACTTATGTGTGATGCGACCAGGGAAATAGTGAAACGCACTGCATCCCATACCCGCGAATCTATGAGAAGTTCATCATCAGGAAAGGAAAAAGTGTAACTTAACTGTAACTGTTATTTTAATTACATTGAATTTGTTTGTTGACACAAGCAAATGAAGATGTCCTGAATACGACACCATAACATTTACCAATAAGGACCTGTGAAGATTATGGTAAAGGTCTTATGAACTAAATGACGACTATGGCAAACCAGTTGGCACATAGTTAGCGTTAGCTGTGACTCGCTGGCGCTAGCTATGGCTAGCTGTAGCTAGCTGCCAGGAGGCTAGGCGTACCTGTGGCTCCCAGGGGATGTCCCTTAGAGATGAGTCCCCCACTGGGGTTCACCACAAACTTCCCCCCGTAGGTGTTGTCCCCTCGGTCTATCAGCTCCCCTGCCTTACCTGGCGGTGGTAAAAGAAAGAAAGAAGTCAGTAAGGAAATCAATAAATCAATAAATACTTTGTTTAGAAATGACTCACTCTAGACCTCTGTGTAAATAGTATGTATGTAAACAGTTAAATAAATACAGTGTATGCATAGCTAGTGAACACTGTATAACTGGAGCCGGGACAGCCATAGCACAGAATAAATGAAGCCTAAACTGACTTTTAATTGTTATTTTCACTGTGGGTAAACCTCGGTAGCCAATCAGGAAAGCGCTACCAGCTGTTAACTCATTTACTTGCCTATGTGTGTGTGTGAAACAATTTGCCTAAGAAAACTAAGACAAGAGGTAAACAACAAGGGACAACAGATCACTGACAACACCAAGCCCTCGAGCTGCACCCAATGGATGTGTCCGTCGCATACGGTGGAGAGAGAGAGAGAGAGAGAGAGAAACACCCGCTGTCTACTGGCTAGGGTGATCAACTCCCAACTGAAAGGTCCTGGGTTCCATCCCTCAATGTCCAACCTGTAGGCATCCTAGCCCCCTATCTAACCCCCTATCTGCTCCTTAGTGACAAGCATCTGCATTCACTAGCAGTCAAGAGGATAACTGCTAGCAGTTCAGTTAACAGAATAAATAGAAATACTAACTAAGAAGCAGGTAGGGGATTAGGCATCTTGCTCTATGGTGCCTACAGCAAGGCTCCTTAATGACATTAACTCGCTTTGGATTTGAAAAAAAATCACTAAATAAAACAACAACAAATGAAAGCAGTTGGGAGACGTCCGACTGACCCTCTGGACAGAGTCCCAGGGCCTCGTACGTGATCAACTCGTTGGCTGAGAAGCAGTCATGGAGCTCCACCACGTCCACGTCGCTGGGCTTCAGGCCCGACGCGGCAAAACACTTCTTGGCTGCCAGGCTGGTCATGTCGTATCCCACCTGAGAGCACGCATGGGTCAAACCATTAGGGGGTGGGTTCACTGCATTCAGCGACATTCGTTTAGCACAGTGGTTTTCAAACAGTGGCTGGCGAACCATAAGTGGGTCACAGCAGGGAACTAAGTGGGTGGCATTTGGTGGGTCCTGGGTCAAAAGTACCTCCACAGGTAGGTGATGGCATAGAACATTTGGAAACCCCTGATTTAGCAGTGAATGTTAGTTACATGTACAGACATCTACCCTGCCTCTGACTGAACTAATGACATACTTGAAGCAAACTAATTCCTCTGGTTTGTTACAAAGGTAAGATATCTCAGAGTGGACCTTAGGTTGAGGGGATAACACAGCGTTAACACCAGACTTCGCCTTGACCTCTGACTAGCTATCTATTCGTCACATACGTCTCACACATACACAGACATGCCTGGACGTCCTTCTTTACACTAAAAGTGTAACTAAAAAGTTATTTTTTATGGTGAAAATTATATAATATTTTAGGGTAGCATTATATTTTGTTATAGTGTTTATCTCATTCAAACATTGGTGAACGCTGAATAAAGGAATGCATTTACCAAGTTAATTTGAGGTTCCCAGGGACATAAAATCTAATCAAATTAAATTAAATTGCATTTATCCGTTAGAAACTTCATTTGTAATAAGCAATACATTTACCAAGTTAATTTGAGGTTCCCAGATACTATGTAAATTCAATTACATTTTACATGATCTATTAGTAACATAATTTGTGTAGAAAGTGTCAGTGCCTAACACTACAAGACAGACAGACAATAAAGTGTCTGTTGAATGAAGAGGCCCATTGTCAGGGGTCACCATGCAGGGACTCACGGTGGAACTGTTACGTGCACACGAATCGGACCGCCATAAAGACACATAGATGGGGGCAACGCAGACGTAGTTCTTAAAGACACGCGGATGGGGGCAACGCAGACGTAGTTCTTAAAGACACGTGGATGGGGGCAATGCAGACGTAGTTCTTAAAGACACACGGATGGGGGCAACGCAGACGTAGTTCTTAAAGACACGCGGATGGGGGCAACGCAGACGTAGTTCTTAAAGACACATGGGTGGGGGCAACACAGACGTAGTTCTCACCATCTTGATACAGCTGTTCTCCTCAAAGGTGGAGGCGAGGTCCGTCACCATCTCCTGGGCCAGGATCTCCACCGCCTGGTGCTCCAGCCCGTGGTGCCGGACAAAGTCCTCGCTCGCCAGCACCGCCGCCCCAGCGCCGTCCGACGTAGGGCTGGGCCAGACAGAAGCGTCGCAGATGATTGCGACTGGTTCCTCATTTTCACTTTGACTTATTTTCAAAACAAGCTATGTGGTGTGGGTCTGTGTATTGCTTACCAGCACTGCAGCAGAGTAAGGAACTCAAACACCTTCCTGGCGTTGATGACTTGCTCCAGACTATACTCATCCTGAAACTGGGAGTACCTACAGGCGCACGCGTTTGCGCGCACACACACACACACACACACACACGTTGCACATCACAACTCGCATGCAGAATAACATGTTGCTATCGCTCCTATGTTGGCAATAGAGGACACTGCAGTACTGTAGTTGAATCTCCTAACAAAACTGCATGTGAATCGTATGACTTCACGTAACAACAGCATTGAGGAATATAGTCGACTCTTCTGAGACTTACGGGTTGTTGGTGGAATGCTTGTGGTTCTTCCATGCGATTTTGGCAAAGTGCTCCGGTTTCGTACCTACAAGTTAAAAGAAAAAAGGCAACCCACATTAACTTCCAACTACAAATGAAATAGAAAACAAAATAACAAAAGCCCTGCTGCTAAACTCACCAAAATTAAAGTTAGGCACAGGTAACATCTACGTACATAACTGTAGTTGACATGCATGTACGGCACGGTGAGCGCTTACCATATTTTTCCATGTGTTCCCGTCCGGCGTTGCCAAACATCTGAGCGGCGGCGGGCGCCGGCACCATGCCATAGCGGTTGATCATCACTTCGATGTGTCGGTCCATGGGATTGGTCCGGTCCATGTACTGGCGGGCAGAGGGTTGTTGGGGTTCATTTGTGGATCAGCACCTTGGACAGAGGGCTTTCAAAGACGCTCTCCAAGGTGGAGGACTTTGAAAAGGCCAGTCTCAGGTTGTTGTACATCAATCAATCAAACTTTATCTACAGACTCAAGGTCCAGACAAAACAACACACAGAATAAAAGGCACACACAGTAAAAGATCAAGGTTTAAAACAGAGACAACTGTACCAACGTCTCCACAGCTGGGCTTGGTAGTGTGTCATGCTAAACCTTATGTTTCTTCAAACCAAGATGACCTCATTTTCAGAGTCATTAAGCCGGCACATTATAATATAGCCAGGGAAAAAGGAGGGTTTTGAAAAGAGTGACCGATTGTGATGTGATCCAACACATGGGCGGTCTAGACATGGGCACGAGAGAAGGCATGGACTGAAACAGGGAAAACGCCATTTTAGTGTGGATGGAAAATTTATATTTAGCAGGTGTGGTGTGGAAATGGCCACAGTCACATGTCAAGTACACAAATCAAAAATTGACATGGGGGGGGGGGGTGTAAATTAGTTTAAAAAGGCTGGCAGGATGGTTAGAATGGGTTAGTTTCCCACACACCCATGCGAAGCATAGATGCACTCACTGCATTGTAAGGTGCTTTGGCTAGAAGAATATACATTTCATATTAATGGGATATTCAATCAGAGGATTTTGCATGAATGATACCACCAAGGAACAACAAGCGCCGTGCCCTCAACGGTGACAATCACAAAGGTCTTTCTAGAACCACGGGTCCACGTGTTTGGAAGAACCAGCTGTTGGGTACCTTGGACGTCAGAGAGCCCCTCTCCATCTTCTCAAACCCAAGGGCGAGTGCACAGTCCACCAGTCCTGCAAGAGCAGAGGGAAAACACACTGAAGGAGAAGGAGGAGCAGGGGTCTGGCAGGGGTCTGTTCCCCAGTGTCCCACTCCCCACTCCCTGTAGGCTCTCACTTCATCGAGCTGATAAACTTGGTTTTTGTTTCTCTCAAATTTTTTCTTCAAAAGCCTTTTGTCCATTCATTAGTGTTTGGAGCCCAAGCACCGATAAACAATGAACAACACAAAAAACTAAACAACCATCGGGGTTCTAACCGCAACACAAAATGGCGCCAGGCATGACTTGCCTCCCTGCACCAGCTGGCGGGCCATGAAGAGGGCCGTGGAGCCCGTGGAACAGTTGTTGTTCACGTTGGTGATGGGGATGCCCGACAGGCCCAGGCCGTGGTAGATGGCCCTCTGACCGCAGGTGGAGTCCCCTGGGGGGGGGGCAGGGACAGATGGGGAGAAGAGATGTTCATTCATTCAATGAATACAAATTCATTCATTTGTGGATTTTTTGTTTTTGGATGGAGGATTCCGTTTATTTCCAGTCACATCCATGGTTGGTTATTTGTGAATAATGCAAGTAAGGTATGTGAAAAATAAAATGTTAAAAATTTTCCAATTTTGATTTGAAGTTGTGTGTTGAATAGTCATAGAATATAAATAAGCAGGGTCCAAAGTTAACACCTGTCACCAGCCAATGGCGGATAGATTGACCTTTTGGCAGGTATGGTCAATCTAGGGTTACATAATACAACAATTTCTTTGCACAAAAAAGTACATTTTGGACCCTTTAAATAAGTAGTTGGAATTTTAGTAATATGAATAATTAAATCACATCGCAAATCAACACATTCCAGTCACTAGTAGAAGCTTACCATAGACATAGCCTACACAGGCCTGCTCAATGGCAGAATATGGTACCCCAGCATCTGCCAGGGCCTTTTGTCCTGGTTAGAACAAAACATATACTTCAGTTTGCACATCAACATCATATGTACTTGTATATAAATGTAAATGTATATACATAAACGTAATGTGTGAATGATTAAGTATAGTGTGACAGCGGGCACCTGCTTCCTTGGCCATATCAGGGTAGTCAAAGTCTTCTCTGGATCCCGGCTTCTCGAACTACAAGACAGACACAGAATTATTCCTTTAAGGAGTCTTGGCCGTATTGCTGTAGGGTTGTAGTGTAGGCCTAAGATTCGTCCTGCCGTTATTGTGTCAAATGGTAAACAGCTAATCTTACTACCCCTACATTACACAAGAATTAAACTGGACTGTAAATACCAAGCTCGTTCAAATAATGTTACTTTTTTATCAACACTATTTGAACAAGCTTGGTTATTTGCAGGAAGGAAGACTTTAACCTTAGAAAAGTGTGACATATATTTGATCATATTTGAGAGATCAGTCGAACTCCTGGGTTTTTACATGCTTGGTTATTAATATTAATGTTCGAGGTGAGAACACCTTGTATTTGTGCTTTCCAAAGCATTACCACAGGTGAACATAAAGGAAAGCAGTGAAAGTAACACACAGGCACAGTGCGTGCCTTCAGCAGGAGGACGTGTTTAGTTCAGCTGTTTAGCAATACGTGATTTGCTGATGACCCTTAACACAGTTATCACTTTACAACCATGATCTGTGGACTGTGCGAGTGGATGTCAGGCACATGTCCACTTTTGAGGTACACATAAATAATCCGTATGAAATATCTACATAAAAGGAAAAATAAATACAAAAAAATAAACACTGTCAACTTAAAAACAATCACAAGAAAAAGTATCAGTTTATACATTTGCAAGATGTGCAATGCAAAACGCAACAGTAAACTTTTAACCAACTATGTTGTCATCAGCTAAACTGTACTCGCTGCAAACATCCACACGTTGCCCTTACCTTCGTCATTCCGACGCCGATGACAAAAACTCTGTTCTTCTTCTGAGGAGCCATGAGCACTCTTCGGAAGGACATTTAAAGGGAGGTGGTGAAGAGGAGCGGTAGCGAGGAGGAGGAGGAGAGGTGCAACAGTGGCGGTGACAGGTCGCAGCCCTTCAGCTACCTTTGCTCACATATCCCACAATGCACTGCCGCCTGCATGTAAACAATGGGCGAACTGCGCAGTATTAGTGCGCAGACAGACTTCCACAGTAAACGTCTGCAAAAAATTAGTAAATACCAGCCGGGTAATGATGGCGAATTTCTATTTCGTTTCACTTCATAATTGATCCTGAATCGCAGAACATTTTTCAAAAGTGGCCGGGGATTCAGCGGCTGGAACCAGGCTAACTAAATACAATGCAAATATACAAACAAAATAACACTGATATATGTTGCATGTGATTGTATTTATTCAAACTCTGATTCCCATTTATGCAGCTCAGTTGCTTATTTTCACGTTCCAATTTTATTGAGGCAGTGAAAGCCCAGTTCATTCTGATAAATCCATGACATCCAATCCAATCGTGCCACAAACTTCACGATACCATCTCAGTACTCGAGTCCCGGGTGGCAGAACGCATGCTCAGGAATATTTAGCTTCACTGATCAGCATCCTCAACGTTCAGCATCCTCAACGTTGGCATCTTGATCTGGTTGGATGTGCGTTTCAACACTTGGTGAACTGATGTGTGACCTCGTAAACACCCACCGACTCCACAGCCTCCTCATCGTAGTCCGTCCAGTCCTAATAAGTTTGAAAAAATAACAGATGAGCCACATGACTATACCTAGGAGCTGCCATGCTAAGATCTGTAAGCTACATATCGATTAGAATATTGCCCTCAAATTCAAGACAGTGGCTCTTTAAATGTACAAAAAAGAGTATCCACCACCACACTGCATTTACCTTCTCTTGTAGATTAATCTCAGAAAACTTTGTTCGAGACTCTGCTCCTTCTGCAGCAAAACCAGCCTAGCAAGGAGTTTGAAGATTCAATTACAGTAGAATCTCATTACAACTGTCCAGTTTAGGAAGCTAAGGTTATAAGCTGATCTCTGTGTTTAAGCCATGAATCTTGGTGTTGTCAACAACATGGCATATAGATAATTGTGATAACGTCACTTTGATCTGTGATTTTATCTTAACTCTTAACAGATTTCCGGTTTTATAACAATCAAGGATTTAGCAAAGAATAACGGGAGCATATGATAGTACAGGAACATCTGAAGGCCTATTTATATTAATTGATAATAACTAAATAAATAATTGATAATAAATTCCAGCAGTGGGTCTCACTTGTGGTTGGAAATCCACTGGTTCCAGACCTCGACACTCAAACTGCACCATGGTCTTAAAGGTCTCACTGTCCTCGGTCTTCAACATCACAGACAAAGAGAGGAGAAAGACACAAGATAATGTTGTGTAATGTTGCTGTTGTGTGCAGCTCAAGCAACACAGCAGCATTATGAATCTCGACATTGTCAAACTCATTACTATGACCAAACATTTTTTTTTCTTTTTAAGTTTTACAAAAATCTGATCTACATTGAACTAGGTGTATATTCTCAAGTCTGAACACTGATTATGTCTGCCAACTCTGTGCCAATATAAACTCATTATTATGCTCACATGGTGTTCTGTGCCAATACGCCTCTGGTACAGAACAGTCCTCCTTGACAAAAGGCTAAAACGACCAAGTTCAAATAAATAAGGTGAGTGTTGGTGTGGTGACAACTTGGGACTTACATTGTACGCAGTGATCGTGTCCCCGAGAATATCTGTGAACACAAACAGTGATAGATCATACATTTACAACAGCAACCCAACGATAAGAGAAGGTCTTAACAGGCCTACCTATAGAGTTCTCCCTGGAGCAAAGTTTACACTTCTGTACCATGCTGGCACTGCCTCGCCCTCCCTTTAGGGGTGTATTCTCCTAAATAAACAAATACATCAAGATTCAAGA
>OOFB01010982.1:0-11785 GCA_900323305.1 Trachyrincus murrayi | reverse complement strand
CCCCTCCCCACCCGGCTCCCGTCTCTCACACCCCTCCTCGTTCCCCCCCTCCTGTTTCTGTTTGTGTGCACCGTGTGAAACCATTGTACCACAGTACCCCCCCAGATGATGAAAAATACAACTCAAAACTTTCTGTGTGTTCTAGGAAACTATATAATTCTATACTGAAATTAAATGAAACAATAAAAAAAACACAATAAACAGCTTGAGAGAGAAGTTTATGGAGTAGAAATATCCAACGATATATTGGTTAAAAGGTTTAAAAACTAAAAGAGATTTCTGTGTGTTTTCTTTAGTTCATTTGGTTTCAGTTTTTTGTGGGTTTTTTTTTCAGGGTAATGTAAAAAAATTAATCTAAAATAATGATAATAATGACAAAAGAAAAAGTCAGGGTTTTCGGTTGTGTTTTTAACAAGTGAGATGGTGGTTATCAGGTTCCTGTCACTGCAGGTGTGTGCTGTGACCTCACTGGATCACGGTCACACCCTGACATGGTGCCGGTCTTGGGTTCTGTGTGAATGTGTTGGGGAGACAGCATTCTAACTGGGTCTAACTGAGAAACGGCAGTAGGGGTTGAGACTGAAGAAAATACTTACACAAATATTACAACATACTGTGTGAAAGAAAGTGACACCAATAAAACATCTAGAACATTTAATACAACCAAGCCCCGTCTCACTCTCTTTATGTCTCCGTCTTTAACTTATTGCTTTCCTTCCTGTCTGTCTGACTTGTCTTGGTCATTGCCTGTCTGGCTGTGTCTGTATCTAGATTTAGCATTATATTCATAGTCTTCCAGTAAAAAAAATAACCCACACAATTATGAAAGTAAAGTGAATTATGTTGAAGCATGAATATTTCAGGAAAAAAAATGCAGTCAATTTTTACTCCACAATTTGAAATTCATAAATTTCTAATACAACTTTTAGACTAAACTGATAATGCACTCATGTGTGCCATCTAGTGTCTACAGGCTGCATAGCGTATGACTATATATACAGTATATATAGAGAAGAAGGTTGGCAGGGGACCAAGGGAATGCACCAAACCGCATAGCTGTGTCTCACATTAATACAAATGTACCCCAGTAAGACACAACCTATATAAATTCATGAAACCACATGCAGGCCTGTATGTCGTGTGGTTATATGCACACATCACAATAAACAAAACAGAGACTTGCTCTTTAGTTTGAAAATAATCTTTATATTCATAAAATTTAAATGACAACAATTTAGAGCCCTGATTACCCTTACAGAAGACAAGTAGGGCGTGGCTTGCGGCTCATCTCCTACAACGCTACACCAGCGGCGGGGGGGGGGGGGGGGGGGGCCCCCTCCCCCCCCCCCCCCCCCGGGGGGGGGGGGGGGGGGGGGGGGGGGGGGGGGGGGGGGGTCACCTTGCCCTGACACATTCCCTTCTGCGTGAATGCAATAAAAAAAGTTTGCTTTGACTTTTACTCCCCGATGAGAGACAAATTAATAGTCTTTCTCTTTTCTTAGACATATTGTTTGAAACACACACACACACACTGGCCCACACCCACTGTTATGTGGTGCTCTTGCTCACGCCCCCACCCTCACCCCCACCCTCTCACTAATTTCCCCAGTGCCTCTGCAGTGGGCTCACTGCAGAGCTCCTCTCTCCCTCGGCCACCCCTCCGTATAATAGAATATCGATCGGCTTGCCTTTGCCGCAGTGTACGTGTGTGTGTGTGCGTGCGCGTGTGTGCACAAGGGGGCCCCTCTCCAAGGTCATCGCCATGGCAACCTGAGCATGGGGTCCCTCTCCCCGGGCTGTGACAGAGCACAGGGTCATGGGGTCACGAGAAGAGGGGGGAACAGGAGGGGAGGGACAAGAGGGGGTTCGGCGAGCGCTGCAGCGTAGGGTGCTTAGTGACAGTGACAAGCATCAGGGGTCCGCTGTGTATTCACACACACGCACACACACACACGCAGAAGGGGCCGGGTGTTTTCTCCTGCCCTGTGTTCACGAGCAGAAGCGAGGATGTGAAACTAAAATGGAGGTCAAACAAGCTGCATTCTCTCTCTCGTGGGGGTATTATCAGTTTATTGAGTATATTATATTATATTATAATTTATTGAGTATATTATATTATAATTTAGAAAACAGGAGAAAGACAAAGAACTGTGATGTGTAAAATGTGCAAGCAAATCATGAATCTCATTCTCTGTGAAGCGTCTGACGCTTTTAGTTCCTTATTATTATACACAGCATTATTATTATTAATCTACTTCTTGAATAAGACCAGTTTTATACACATTGTCCTATTTATTAATCACCACAACAAACAGAAAAAAGCTTTAAATGGCACTTTTGATTTGGTGGTTTTGATTATGATCAAAGTATATATGTACAAATATCACAAAAAGAAAGAATTATTGGCAGAAATCAAAGCAGTTGCAACATATCTAAATGTTAATAGCAAAGCAATCCATGAAATCAAAAAAAGCGTGAATGTTTATGGTGGAAAAATGGCATAGGATTACAACGTGAATATGTAGAGACATTCTCTGTGCATATAGTATGACCATCGATAGGCCTTCTATCAGTATAACAGAATATCGGTTAACCAGGGGCCATACAGCCTGTAACAACAACCAACAACTACCCACGCAAGACAAGGTGCAATATTTGCTGCATTATTATCATAACTATAACTCCAGGTTTAAAATACACGATGCAGGATTTCTTATTTGGGGTCCATCCTTCTGCAGGCGCTCAGTGGCGGGGGTCAAGCTGGGAACTGATTGCAGGCTGGCTCTTTACAAGGTGGAACCTGGGCAAGGTGAATGTGTGGAGCCTGTTCTACACGGGCTCCATCAGCAGCTCCTCCAAATCGGATCCCTCCAGCTCGCGGAATACGGCGTGGGAGCCAATCACAAACAGCGTTGCTCCTGAGGAAATAACATGGCCTTGTTGTGTGAGGAAGCATCCATTTCCAAATTTGTGCTAGGGTTAGGGTTAGTTCCTTACTGTGTAGGGTTAGGGTTGGTTAGGGTTAAGGTTAGTTCCTTACTGTGTAGGGTTAGGGTTAGTTCCTTACTGTGTAGGGTTTGGGTTATTTCCCCATTTCCTTACAATGGTTTCAGGATAATCATATAGATCAGTGGTGCCCAACCAGTCGATCGCGATCTACTAGTTGATCACGGGGTGCTTACAGGTCGATCACAAAATCCTTTTTTGTATACTTTTCATGTATTTTCTGCGAGACATCACCGCGACGCGTCAAAATTCTCTGTATGTAAATGTAAATGTAAATCTCCGCTTTCTCCACTGCAAGCAGCGCTCCGCTTGTCCGACTGCTCCACTGTCTGTAATAGGACGTGTACTCTGCTTTGGTCCAATCACATTCAGCGTACCGTCATCTCCATGACAACTTTATTTACACAATTGAATCTATAGCTGTGAATCTGCGCTGTAAGCTGGGTTTTCTGCAAAGACTGCAACGAAAAGTAAATCGCGAATAGACACCCCCCCCCCCCCCCCCCCCGTCGGCCGGTTCGCAACGGCGCTGTCAATAATACCCCCCCCCCCGCTGTCAACTCTAGGAGTCTTCTCTGGACCTTTGTCTTATTGAAAATGCTCTTTACGGACCGGTAAGATTTGTAATTGAGGACCCCTGCATTAAGGTAATCACTCCCTTCTCTGAAACGGAGAACATGTGTCTGCTGTACATCAGTAGCTTTATGCAACTCATCATGGGACAGAGACTGGGATTTGGGACTGGTAGATCTTGTGATGTTGAAAAATGTAAAAGTAGATCTGAAGTGTAAAAACGTTGGGCACCTCTGATATAGATGATGGGATTTGTAATATTCTATTAAACATTATTTTCCATGTTTATATTATATTGATATAACAGCAGCAACAAGTAATCCCAGACAATAATAAGAATTAATTGATCATAGATTAGCTGTTGATGGCCTACCGAGAACCCAGAAGACTGCAGCGCCGGCACCAGCCAACCAGAACACAGGAAGGGACACGGCTCCCGACAGACCCATCTGGTGAGGAACGCTCAGCTCCTTACCTGGAGGACAACAGAACACTTTTACATTTTAGATATTTTTGGGGATTGAACCCCAATATCTGAAGTCTAGGCATCTAAAAAAATGTCATTGGCTCGTAGGTCATTTTGGACTTCATATTATTATTATTACAAGCAGTAGTAAATACTGTGTTATATACATTGACTATGTTAATCATTCATTGTAAAAGGAAGGCATCACAGGTGTGGCTTTACTTACCAAGTATGACCAACTTGGACTCCAGGGACTTGAGGTGAATGATGTAGAAGGCACCGGCGAACACCGCCAAAGCGATCAACAGCATGGGGGAGCTGACACTGAGAAAGACAAAGGTCAAAGGTTATCAGGAGGCCCGGGGAAAAACAGCTAAATGTATGATTAGTTAAAGCCTGGCTTTCGTGGATATGCTCTGTTTGTTTTACTGAGGTAATTGGGTTCCGTTTTAAGGTTTAATAAGCAACTCACTATATTTAATTTTCTCTGGGTTAGATTATTTAATTTTGCTTAAACATAACTTCTTATTATACAATATCATATTAAGTATGTGTTTTCTGAGGATGCATACTGCATGCATGAGCTGCATGCAATCAGTCAATGTCAAATTAAATAGTAAGCAAATCAATTCTTAGCTAAAACAACGGTTCCGTTCCTACACTCGGTCCTTACATGCAGTAGAGGATGAGGCCAAGGAAAACGAACGTATAGTTGCTGTTGTACGTGTCCACGTTCCTCACTGCCCTCTGGCACATCTCGCCCAAGTTGCGAGGTTTGGAGAACTTGCGCTGGTCCAGGAAGCTGGCCCACGGGCGGATGGACAGCCGCCGCTTCTCCAGCCACTCCTTCACCAAGCTGGCAGAGATGCCTTTAGGGAGCCAGAGCCTGGGAGGTGAGAGCCCATGAAAACAACACTACCTTTACTATTCTGTCAGTTAGTAGAAAATAGCATACAGTGAATTTGAAATACATGTCATTAAGGAAGCAAGTAAGGGTTACGGCATCTTGTTTAAGGATGCCTACAGGCCCCGTGAGACTCAAAATAGACATTAGGGTTGTATGCATGCCCCCTACTGTTCAATTGAATGGACCTTAGACACTTTACTTCTTATCAAGTAACTACAAGTAGTTCAGTGTCTTTTGAGAATGTATGTTTTAAAACATACAGGGTTAGTGCCTAACCTATGACCTATTGGAATTGCCTAAAAACAGTGCTACACAAGCAATGTATTTTGGCAAGCAGGCAAAGATCATTTTTTGATTATACAATTTAAAAATCAGCATTGTGATTGTGTTATTTCGATGTATATTTAGTACTAGTCGAGTACTCGGTACAACTCCGATGGTTTGTAACTCAATCAGAAGGAGTTTTAACAACCTAAAATAAGAAACTACACCCTTGAAAACACTAATGGGTCACTTCAAGGCTGTTCATTCATGATTCAATGTGTTTTGCTTGCTAAATGCACGTGTTTAATAATCAGGAACATATGAAGACGTTACATAATAACTAATAACTAACCCTAACCCCCTAACCCTAACCGATTACTTGCACATGCTCATTATATTGTCTTTAGATTATAATATGAAAAATAACCTCAGCAGAGATTGACAAACAAAGAAGATAAAGAGACTTACTTCGACATGATTCCTGCTCCACCGGCTCCAGTGGGACGGGCTTCCTCCGCCTTGCTGTCCATGTCTTCACCCTTGGATGCTCCGGGCGTCATCTGCTCACTCCTGGAGGAATGTGTGTCAGGGCGGACATTTGAGGTATGATGTTAATGTTAATGAATTAATGATGTCATGGAAAACCTTTGTCAATAAAGGTTGGTCACTAAACTCTCATGGGATGTTTGACAAATTGTATGCAAAGGAAAGATCTAATGATTGTTGCTGAATAGTCAGAAAAAGTGAAGCTCCGTCGCCTTATTTTCTTCAATAATTAATTGATTGATTGACATCGAAGCACAACAGCAGGTTTATACTCACAAGAGAAGTTTAAAACCTTCTGCACTGTTGTTGTCGCAACTTGTGACGTGTAGCGGATGTGACGTATAGCCAGTTGTTATACTTCCTATGTACACAGCAAATGTCGCCCCCTGTTGACCGCAATGGGAAGTTACTTTATGAACTGGTTCAAGGTCAGCTTCACTGTCTCCTCTCTGTGGGGATTCTACAATATACTGAAGACATATATATAAAATATACAAGAACTGACCGTAGATCAGTTGAGTAAAACCACAGGGAGTGCTCTGATTGGTCGGTTATTTGTTATGTTCCTAGTAGAAGGCAATGGGTCTGGTAGAAGGTAAATGAACAGTAGTAAGATCATCTAATAGCAATAAAGGTGAGATGTGACACTCAACAATATCTACAGTTATGTGTATGTATACGCAGAATTATATAAAAACAAAAATTTATCTGGATTAGTTTTGGATTGGGGTAGGGTTAGGGTTAGGGTTAGTCTGGATTGGTCTGTCGTCATCTTTAGTATTTACCTTCCCAGAGTAAACAGCTGCTCTGAGTCTTCCAATCTCTCAATCTCTCTTGCAATACCATTCTTGAGCAGCAGGGAGACAGTGCTAGACAGTGTAGAATGCACAGGGTGTATTGTCTTTGTAAAATATGTTTTTAAAAGATGCTTTAGAAATTCGTATTCCGTTCTACAGTAAGCTCACCCCAGGCCCAGGGGCACGAGGACATGGCCCATCTGATCCCACGCTGCAGCACACCACACACACCTAGGGTTAGGGTTAGGATAGGGTTAACCCTAACCCAGGAGGAGATACAGGAGGAGGTTGAGGCCTTCTGTGTGCTTCTATTTGCTATAACTGGAGGAATGCTCAGAGGACAGCGTCACCCAAGCGGTCCAGATGGAGATGGTAAGTGAAGGCACAAAGAGACTAGGAATGATACACCACTGTTGGGTAGACCTGTAGTCCTCTTTTACTTATTTATTTTCTCCTTTATGATCTTCTATACAAGCGTATTTGCTCTATTTTTTACTTTACAAATTTCTTTTACAAATTCTGATTATGCTCCCTCCTACCTGATTTATATCCACGAGACATTTGTATTGTCTGTTGAAAGACTAAAATGTGTTTTTAAAAAGGTATGTGGAGAGTATGTGGTTGGTGGCTGGTTTAAACAGCCTCACCTGGCTAGAGTCAGACTGATTAGACTCTGGGGGGGTGAGGCTGCACACCTGTGGTGAATGAGAAAAATCAAGGCACACAGGTTAAACCTGTATTAAACCTGTATGCCTTGATTCACCACACACACACTCGGGAGAGCTCTGGCATGTCCAGAGCGCCGACTGTAACATCTTGCTAACTCTCCAATAAGCTGGTTTGTCAGCATCTATGCACAGGACAAAACTTGTTTGTCCTGTGCATTGGAGGAACCCAGCATGTGGCAGGTTTAACTGCCACAAGGTGCTTTATGAATAAATACTTCCTCCTTCTGTTCTACAGGAAGCTCACCCCAGCTCAAGGGGGATGAGGACACGGTGCCATCTAACACTGTGGTTCAGGGTTCATCCCCCCAGGTGGACCAATGTGTCTCATCTGTCCCCCCTCGCGGACCAATGTGTCTCCTCTGTCCCCCCCTCGTGGACCAATGTGTCTCCTCTGTCCCCCCTCGTGGACCAATGTGTCTCCTCTCAAGGCCCTAGCTGAAGGATGAGGGACTGGGGCCGATCCAGCTGAAGGATGAGGGACTGGGGCCGGTCAAGTTGAAGGATGAGGGACTGGGGCCGGTCCAGCTGAAGCTTCACCGGCTGAAGCTGGGCCTTCAACAGCCACCCCCTTGTCTTCCCAGGTGATGGTTGAATGCTCAGAGGACAGCATGACCCGATCCAGATGGAGCTCCGTCACTTACCGACTCCGTAGTGGAGATGGTAAGAAAACACACAGAGAGACCAGCATGCTGCTCACAGTTGTAGCTCAACTGTAGACCTCTGGGCCACGTCTACCAAGTTTCCTCTTTTACTTGTGTTCTGTTTTACTTCTATTCTCCTTTATGATCTCCTATACACGCTTATTACCGGTGTTTGTGTCCACGTGAGACATTGGTATTGTCTTTGTAAAAACACGAAAGGGTTGCCCCAGGACGCACTGGAGCCACCCAGCCATGGCGACAGGACAGACACCTCCCAGCACCAGTCCTTTTCCCGACGGCAGCGACGGTCGCTGGTGGTGCCCAGCGGAGGACGGCGGAGGCAGCGCAGCGACCGCCTGCAGCTAGCAGCCCCTGCTGGTGTGTGTGTATGTGGTTGATGGCTGGTTTAAGCAGCCTCACCTGGCCTGAATCAGACTGATTAGGCTCTGGATGGGTGAGGCTGCACACCTGTGGTGCATGAGTAATCAAGGCACACAGGATAAACCAGCCATCGCCACACCCACTCCGGGAGAGAGCTGGGACAGCTGCTCTGCCTGTAACATCTTGCCAACTCTCCAATAAACCGGTTTCAACATCTACCGCGTCCTGTGTGTTGGAGGAGCCCAGAAAAGCCACTTGGGTGATGATATACTTTATACCCCCCCCATGGGGAAATTCATCCTCTGCATTTAGATTCATCCTAGCTAGGAGCAGTGGGCTGCCATCTAAATATGAGTATACTGGTTATAGCGGGTTAGGGCTAGCATTGTGTGTGTGTGTGTGTGTGTGTGTGTGTGTGTGTGCACAGAAATCACTTGTGAACATAAAAATGTGTCTCGAAGATAAGGGACTAAACTCTTCATCATTTGGAATTCAGGCAGTGGTGGAATAGATCAAATAATATTCAGTGTATCCAACATTTCTTATTCTGCAGGTAAAGTAACAAGCTTACACTACAGAGTATACTATATACTACGGTCCTGAAGCACTGAGCTCATTCTCTATCACTATCATCAGGGATACAGAGACATAGTTAAAACTTTTTTTATCAAAGTCTGATTACATTATATGTAACCAATAAATATAATATGTAAAACCAACAGTTCTTGGTTCAGAATAAATGTAACGGCTTGAAAGTTTCGCCACCTGTCGTACTGGAGTGGTCCATCGGCTCTTGATTTGGAAATGTCTGTTAAAATACGAAAAATAAGCAATAATCAAAAAACTTTAATAATCAAGATTAGCCATTAACTATTATATATAACTATGAACTATTTTACCCATTCTACTTTTTAGTATTTTTTTATTTAGCCTTTATTTAACCAGGTTTGTCCCATTGAGATCATCTCTTTTACAAGGGAGACCTGGCCAAGAATAGCAGCAACAGTTTCAACAATAAATTACCATAAAATCCCAACATTTTAGTAACATTAAAATGATCAGATAAAACATGGACATAAAGCCAAGTCACTTTTGAGTATAATACACAGTGGTGAGTAAGACATCCACAGTTTGTAATGAATCTCAGAGCCCCACGATACACAAGTGAGCAGAGGCATTCCAATACAACACATCACCATAATCAATGACGGGTAAAAAGGTAGATAGGTAGGTAGGTACATTTAACGGATGAGCCAGGCCCTTCAACCTGCTTAGAAAAGTTATAGACTTGTGGCCATTCACCTTACTCGACTCCGATATGATTTATATGAGGTCACTTTAATCAGAGTGGCGTGAATCAGTCCTATTCATGAATTATTAGGCTGCGTGTAAGCATTTCCACTGTATCAGAGTGGGCAAAACTGAAGCACAATTCAAGTGTATGTGTGAGAGAGTTGGTATACCTGGAGGTGCACTTGGGCCAGTGGTCAGTAGGTCTGTCTGTTGTGCTTGTTGGGGTCTTTGGGAAACACATTAAAAAAATCTGTGTCAGACTTTAAGGTGCGGAAAGTATTTTCCAAAAGTTTTTAGAATGCGTTTTCAACATGATTTTAACATATAGATCCAACACACTAGTGGACAATATCAGAGAAAGTAACACTGGAATAGCCAAGTGTACGTGAGAGAGTTGGTAGACCTGGAGGTCCACTTGAGCCAGCTCACTAAGGTCTCCTCTCAGTCTCTCTGGTCTTTCTCCATCTCACCCTGCCTCAGCTGGCTTCTTCCTGCTACTCTTATTGAAGAAGATGCTATATCTGCTGTCTTTCTCTTTATTTTTATTTCTCTGACATAATACACCGATGCAAATGCAGAATATATCAACCTTACCATCATTATAACAAGTCCTAGCAAGGTTAACTAAATACATGTTTATGAAATTGCCTGCTCAACTTATCAAGACATGACATATCTCTGTAGTAAAAACAAGCAAATTATGATTTATTCCAATGTAGCTAATCTAATCAAGTTACTGTAGCAATAGGTTAAATCTTGCAGCAAATTAATGTACCCTCCAAAATATTATTTGACTTAAACTGGTATGACTCAAAATGTAACAAGACATTTTGTTGTGCCTCCTGAACAGTTTACTTGCTATTTTTTTCTCATGTCATGCTAGGGGCTCTAAACTTCGTTAAATAGATAGTCACGGATGGAATAATTAAAAGCGTCGAAAAGCAATCTTCCTTCTGTTATTATTATTATTATTATTATTATTATTATTATTAGGTATTCACAGAGTATCTGTGGATACCTATTGTTATTATTATTATTATTATTATTATTGTTAGGTTTGGTTGGTTTACAGACAGTTGTGTCTCCAGAGGTGGGTGGGTGCGCACTTAAAATGCATCCCAGGTGTGTTGCGGCTGTATGGAAATGGTTCCGCCTCTAATAAAACACATTATTCTGCCCAAGAAAAAGTGCCTCAAAAAGGAAATTACGACTGGGGTGGCCGATAGGGTGGCCAGTTGGGTGGCCAGTAGGGTGGCAGGCTTCAGTCCCACCCTTACTATTGTAGCGACCCTGCGGAGACGCTTTGGATGCTTTAAGAGTTTATGTGTTGTGTATGTGTTGTGTGTTTGTTGTTGTTCATCGTTACGCCAGTTGTTCCCGTGTGCATTTATTGGAATGTTTTACCTGTCAATCAGGGTGGTGGCCAATCAAAGAGGCAAGAGGAAGGTGTGTGTGTGTGTGTGTGTGTGTGTGTGTGTGTGTGTGTGTGTGTGTGTGTGTGTGGTTAGTTATGGAGGGTCTTCCGTGTTGAGAAGAAGAGTATTTCTCGCTATTTTCTGATCTTTTTGGAGAAGGTTCCGGCCAAACAGTATGCTGGTTAACATATTATGAATATCATACAATCTCATTTCCAATAACATTGCACACACTATTACGCTTGTTTGTCTACGAGTCTTTATGTTATGTAATTTGGTCAATCTTTTAGTTATTGTATCATTTGTTCTTGTTAGTTTGTGTGTTTTTTTCCTTTACAGGAACGTGACGTGTAACGAGGTGTGTGTGAGGTAGTCTTTTGTAGTGAAACGACGACAACTCTTTATTATCCAGGAGGTTTAACCTTTATTATCCAGGAGGTTTAATCTTTATTATCCAGGAGGTTTTACCTGGACGACGCTTCGCTCTCTCAGGTAAGTTTGCTAAACTTGATCTCGATTTGTTTTCCTCGCTCGTCCTAATATCAACATTAGCTACACAGCGGCATGGTATCAGCTGTTATTTCCTCAGTATGTATTCGAATATATATGTATTCTAATATATATGTATTCTAATATATATATATTCTAATATATATATGTATTCTAATATATATATGTATTCTCATATATATGTATTCTAATATAACAGCCCTGGTGTCCTCGACATGGACGTGACACGACGCTGCTCCTCCTGGGAGGAGACCGAGT
>OOFB01010975.1:13160-31439 GCA_900323305.1 Trachyrincus murrayi | reverse complement strand
ATGTTTGTTGGTTTATTGTATTGCTTATATTAAGTTTCCACAAAGAATATGAAAACATTTCTCGGTGCAATATCCTACAGTTACTTAGGTCCAGGTGTAGGACTAACACGCTAATGATAGGTTAGGTCTAGGTGTAGGACTAACACGCTAATGATACGTTAGGTCCAGGTGTAAGACTAACATGCTAATGATAGGTTAGGTCTAGGTGTAGGACTAACACGCTAATGATCCCTCGGGTGACGTCATATTCATCGCTGAGTTGAAAATGATAAGCCTCATTAAAAATGTAGACATTATTGACTGTATTTAAAAACATCTTTCCCACTGAAAGGGTACTTACTTTTAAGAGGTGCTACTCTCCGACGGCCATAAAGTTGTTATAGATAGCCCGGAGGAGGCAGGGAAGACTTTTTTTACGGTGAACGATCACATTTGAATAAAGACCCTGTGACGCTACAGTGACAGGACAGCATCAGCTGCCGTCGCTACCTCTCTGAGCCCTCAGTCACTGTGTCACCATGTGATAATCTGTGCATGCCCGGGCACATTATGAAATAATCTGAGCGGTTTGTCCATGCAACTAAGCAGAGAGGAGGTCGATAAAGGAGCAAAAAGAGCCATTTTCCGGCGAGGCTAGAGAGGAGCATCTCCCGGCCCCAGACGTTCCCTCAGCACGTCGGAGCATTAAAGACGTTAAGGCGTGAAAAAAAGACGGCTTGCTATCGCTGGCATGAATTTTAATATTAATTCCAAAAAGAAAAAAGAAAAAAGCGGAGCCTATGATCTCAGCAGGCATCAGGCAGGGGGGTTGGAGAGGGGTGAGGTGGGGGGGTTTGGAGAGGGGTGAGGGGGGGGGGTTGGAGAGGGGTGAGGTGGGGGTGTTTATCCCCCCCCTCAGCGACCACGAAGCAAAGTGAAAGTCGGCTTCAAAAAGAGCCGAGGATTACCGGCTACCGAGCTCTGACCATCTAGTCACTATCCAGCCAAACACCATGTTCACAAATCAGCACTTCTACCAAAAAGGGTCCTGTGCTATGACTGTCTGAAGGGTGGTTGGGGTCCTGTGCTATGACTGTCTGAGGGGTGGTTGGGGTCCTGTCTGAGGGGTGGTTGGGGTCCTGTGCTATGACTGTCTGAGGGGTGGTTGGGGTCCTGTGCTATGACTGTCTGAGGGGTGGTTGGGGTCCTGTGCTATGAGTCTATGACTGTCTGAGGGGTGGTTGGGGTCCTGTGCTATGACTGTCTGAGGGGTGGTTGGGGTCCTGTGCTATGACTGTCTGAGGGGTGGTTGGGGTCCTGTCTGAGGGGTGGTTGGGGTCCTGTCTGAGGGGTGGTTGGGGTCCTGTGCTATGACTGTCTGAGGGGTGGTTGGGGTCCTGTCTGAGGGGTGGTTGGGGGGTCCTGTGCTATGAAGGACAGCTTCCCTTTTCACACTTTGGCTCACGACCGGATGGAGAGATTCTTACTTCTGTCTGAACCAAGCTGTACCCATGCCAAAGCCTCTCGCTCTCTCTCGCTCTCTCTCCCCCTCCACCTCTCTCTCCCTCACTCTCTCTGCAGTGCCACCGCACCTAAGGAGTCTCGATTGTTTATTTACAATCTGCCGTGGAAATCCCCCAGCCGCGTGCGATGGGTTAAATAATGGAGCTGTTTGATCTGGATGCGCTACAAAGGCCTGCTAGATCTCACTGAGCCCCAGGCTGAGGAACACGGAACACGGAAGAGTGCTCATGCACGTGTGTGCGTGTGTGTGTGTGTGCATAGAGAGAGTTAGAAAGGGCCTCTGAGCTCTCCTCCCTTCCTATGCATCTGTGTCTCCCTCTCCGGGCCATACAGCTCTTCCTCCTCCTTCCTCTTCCTCTACACTCCTCTACACCCCTCCTGTCAGAGAGTGCCCCGTTACCGCCTCCAGGGAGCTCTGCACGAATAGCAGGAGTTTAGCCCTCATTGAACTCTGGTTCTCGTTGAGGGGTCCCCCGTCTAGTCCTTCCGTCT
Source organism: Trachyrincus murrayi (assembly GCA_900323305.1). Lineage (NCBI taxonomy): Eukaryota > Metazoa > Chordata > Actinopteri > Gadiformes > Macrouridae > Trachyrincus > Trachyrincus murrayi. The sequence goes on along the minus strand of OOFB01010975.1, from coordinate 29,444 downwards.
CTTCATTGCGCCCCCTTGGCACCAGTTTCTGGTCCAGGCGCGACCTTTTACAACAGATCTCCTCCCAACGAGGTCCAGAGCAATACCTGTGTCTGTGCTGCTCTGGGTGCCATTAAACGGACATCAAATATGAGGGAAATATGAGACTGAAAGAATCCGCACAACAGCGTGAAGGAAGAGGGTAATCTGTAGTGTTTTTGTTGTTACCTTGCTGTGCCGGTTTGGGTTTCATCGGCGACGGCGGTCCGGCCCGTCTGAGTGGACTGCTGCGTTGGGAGAAGATCTCCGGCTCTGTACCATATGCCCATATTATTCAACTCACTGTGGAAAACACATGCCTGACTTTTAATGTCATCAACATCACACGGTTCAGAATGTCATCACACAATATACGCCATTTGGTGGACACTTATCCACAGCGTCTAACGATGCTGCGAGTGCATTCTCACTCATTCTTAGCACGAGTGGCCGCAGCGGGAATAGAACCCCTAACCCTGCCGTGGTTACTGCCATGTTCTATCAGTTGAGCTACACAGGACCATTCGATTTGATCCAAGACCACGGAGAAACTAATGGCATTTGAACAGGGCTTGACGATGGACGATAAATAATGACATAAAGGACCAAACAACTCACCCTATACACGTGTAGTTGGTACAAGGTAGCTTGGACCTGCCGATGATCTGGATGTCATAAAGAGCGGCCTGGGCCGACGCACGTGGGCTCAGCTTCACACAGAGTCTCCTCTTCCTCAGCGCAGGCTCCTCTAACGAGGCAGGGGCAGAGCGGGCAAACCAGAGGACATTTTGCATGATGTTGAAGAAGGCCTTCTTCAACATCTCTGATTGTCTCTTCTCGGGTTCACAATGTACAAGCCATTTCATTATTCCTGCCTTGCATCTCTAATTCTGCCTTCCGAATTCTTTTTATTTACTATTTAGTTATTTAGCATTAATCCAATGTGACTTCAGTTACATGCTATTAAGGAGCAGGGAGGGGTTAGGGATTGAACCCAGACTACATGGACTGGGAGTTAAACACCCTAGCCACGACACTATCCTGTATCCTATTTCATATGTTACAATATATTTGCTGGATGACTTGCTTGGATTAAAAGAAAATAGCCACAGAATCCACATGCATTATTATAACCTTAATCATTTTAGTAGGTAAAAATGACAGAAGCAAGTGAACCCTCCATCAGCTGTAGTGCACAACAGGGATTTTAAAACTGGATATTCCAGATAGAATCTCATACATAATGTCAGAGGGATACATTAAACATGGATTCACACAAAGTAATAAAACATTAAATTACACCATGGCCAAACAAAACATAATCTCTTTTGTTCGTTCTGGTACAGAAACACAAAACATTGCCATGCCATATATTGCGTTTGTGCAGTGCTCATTTATTTCCCTGCACCACCCGGAAGTGCAGTACAAATGCATGATAATAAAAATAATAAATACGCTGTCCTTACTCCCCACACCAAAATATTATTACGCTTCCAAGGCATGGACGAGGAGGAGGAGGGTGGTGAATACATAGCACTCAAAAAGCACTAAAGCATTGGGGAATGCATTTCATTAATATTAGATAACCCCCATGCACTCGTCCTCTCCTCAAATAAATACATAAATAAATAAGCCCCTCATAAAGAAAAGCACAGCTCCAGCTGAGATAAACAATGACTCATGATTCTCTTCTCTCTTCGGGGCAAAATGTTTATTTTATTCCCACAGACTACCATAAATTAAGCTAACCTGCACCAATAAAACATTCACTATCTCAAGCAAAGCTGCCCCGGAGGACAGCAACCATAAGCTTGTTCAAGAATCACAAAACAACAGAGAGGAAACAGAACAAACATGGGGCGTGCTTGTGTTCTGAGTGCTAACTTACTGGTGTCCAGCGTTTCCAGGATGGGTGAAAAGCCCGCTGGCAAGGCATCTTTGAGGTCAATCAACTTCATGTCCACAACAACGCTGTCTTGCTTTGCTCAGAGGGAGGAGCCGAGAGAGAGACAGAGGGATTACTCGGTTATATCCATAAACGTCTCTGTAAAATAGAGTTCTAAGTGTGAAGTATGAAGGTTAAGTTAAAAGGTTAAGTTATTTTCTTCTCAATACTAAATTGCACAGGTTTTTTTTTCTTCAATTGACATACTTTTCATCACCTTGTGGAAACAAGGGGATTTAAGTCTATTTTTATCCGATGATGCCTTTAAAAACTGAAAGGCCAACTTCAGTTCCTTTAGATTTTATTTATAGTTTTTATATGGACTTAAAAAGGATACATAATATGGATACATATCATTGCTATACATGGAGCATAATTGTCGCTCTGGCATTCTTAAATTTTTCCATATTTTACGAGTGAATATCTTTCTATCTTGATGTGAAACCATCTCCCCTCGACCTGGAGCGCGAGGAATCACAACTTATTTACTTCCTGCCCATATATCCAGAGGCTCATTCTGCTGAATCTGTTTTTGTCGTAGACAATTAGAATTGAGGCGTCATTGATTGGCAGGCAAAATAGCGTTTGTTGATGGCTCTGTCGTGTTAAATCTGTGTCAGAACACTGAAAACAATGACTACACGCATTTTTTTTTAAAATACACAGGTAGTGAGAAGCTATTGGCCATTGGTTTTATTCTAAACAGAGAGAGAGGCCACGGCATGAGGTACATAAGGTATTTTAAACAATATCTATGACCTTTAACAAAACAAAACTGTTATTATGAACTGTTATTGATACTGCTGCCTATTGATGAGCAAATTATGCACATAAAAAAAATCCAGTCATGTCATATTTAGTTAGTATACTATATTAAGTTTTATAGTTGACAATTATTACTGATATACAAGTAATTTAAGGGTTGTAGTGAATATACAGACTACTTATGACAAATCATGCTATTAAGCATAGATGGGAAATGACCAAGAATGTGGCTAAATGCATTGCAGCATATAAATAGCAGACTTAACAGAATGGGCCTTTAGATGATTTCCATTAGGAGAGACTTGTTAAACTGAAATAAAAATGAAATTGTTTGAGATACTTGCATCCTCTTTTAAGAATCACAGGCTACAATTGAAACTCTCTATGTAGGCGGTCAATAAATTGGAATAGTTTATGTATTATTTAATGAATAACAATCAATACTACTCTCAGAAGGACACAAGACACGAAAAAGTTAAATCCCACAAAAATGTAGAATTAGGAAATGGATATTTTAAGACATTATAGTTTTATTTTTGTGTGCTGGGTAGACATATTCCACAGCCTGCAAATTACTTTACCCCTGGCAGAAGCAAAAAACGAAACAAAAACAGAACCATACAGGTGTTGAAGGTGTTACTGGGAGGAAGAGGGAGGAAAGGGAGAAGTTTCCATCTGCACATACGTGTTTTCTGGTGAAACAGAGATAGCGGGTGACCTTGGATTTGAATAAAGCGTCCTTCCACAGGTCGGCATCGCAGCCATCTGTTGTTTGTGCAACCTGTGAAAAAAAGAAGAAGAAAAAAAAAAAGAGAAGCAACACAAGGAGAAAAAAAGCGTGCATAAGGTGGGGTAAAGTTAATGTATGTGCACCATGAGCACGTTGCTTTTCTGCCTTTTTCCTCCCGCACGCTAGACTTAATTAACGCTTGCCGGCACCGGCGCTCCATCTCATTAGTGCTCTGTGTGGGTAAAGGAGTCTTAGCCTCCAAAAAAAAAGGTGGCTAAAAATACCGTCCCCCAGGGGCCGGGCTGATTAAAGATCCCCTGACAAAGATCTGCTCTAATAAGGAAAAAATCCCAAACTTGGGTTTTTTTTTGCTTCTGTGGGAAAGCAGGGATTATATTTGGCATGAATATGAAGAAAATCTATTGTATCCTCTGAGCATCTGCTAAGAGAGTCAGATGTGTGATTGGGGTCCGTTGTTTGTTTGTGTTGACTTGGAAGTCACAAGCAAATACAACCGACAATAATGTGCCCGTGAACAATACAAAAACAATCAGTTCTGAATAAAAGCAACGCCGTGAATATGAACACAAACGACCTGATGGAGTTGAGCAGCCGGTGTCCATGGGGCAATGGAAGCGGGGTTGTAGAGTGAACATAGCATATTGATAGGACGTATAGTGAGTAAAACCCAAGGTCTCACACCGCATCACTGTGAGGACGAAGCTCATCATTCCTCCCGGATGATGAAGCGAAAACACATCCTGCACTCGGTACCACAAAGAGACTCCTCCGTGGTTCTAACAAATGCGCCCAGCTGGAGCGTCATGTTCCATTGGCTATCACGGGCGAATCACCTAAATAACTGCCAGACTTATTTTCTGAGGGGATCCTTTACAAAGAGGAGTCAATCTAATGAGGTTCATTCAAATGAAGAAGTCATGGACCTCCGCACCCACCCACACACATTACTACCCCCCCCTCTCCCCCCCTCTCCCCCTGCTTGACAATAATGATGAATGACCCCCACAGTGTCTGGGCGGGGGGGGAGGGGGGTACATGGCATGGAGAGACTCATGCAAAACCACCACTGACTAGATGGGATGAGCAGGGGAGAACGGGTGTGTGTGTGTGTGGGGGGGGGGGGTGCAGGGGGAGAGAGAGGAAGACAGATAACACAGAGAGCGAGAGAACAAGAGAGCGAATGAGAGAGAGAGAGCGACAGAGAGACAGAGACACAGAGAGAAAGGCAGAGAGAACGATAAAGGCTGCGAGAGAGAGAGAGGGAAAAGGAGAGAGAGAGATGGCAGGCTCCTCCAATGGGAGTGCGTGAAAGGGGTCCCAGAAGGAAACCAATACATCATCGGCCTCCCTCTCTCCCCTACAAGACAAGCCGTCTCGGACACTTTTTCCAGGTCAGTAGCCAGCGCATCCTGTCAGAGTAAACAAAGGGCTGGCTCGGTGAAACCTAAAGTCAAGTTGAGGGCTAACGAGGGCACGGTCCTCTGAAGAGGCACCTCAGGCATCATCCTGCCAGGGCGCGGGCAGCCAAGGTGCAACGCCGCCCGAATGTGAATCACCCACCAACTGCTCAGCCACGGCCCCGAGGCACGCTGCTCAAAATCAACCGGAAAATAATAAATAAATAAATAAAAGGTTGGGGGGTGGGGGGCTTACTCCTGTGTTTACAAGTCTTTCTCTTTTTTTACTATCTAGACTACAACGCTGAAGGACAACAAGATACACTTGGAAAGAAATATGTTAAAGCATTGACCAATGATGCTGTGGTGAGAGCAGGACTAGGACTACATGCAGGACTACATGTAGGACTACATGCAAGACTAGGACTGTATGCAGGACTAGGACTGTATGTAGGACTACATGCAGGACTACATGTAGGACTACATGCAGGACTAGGACTGTATGCAGGACTAGGACTGTATGCAGGATGAGCAGGACTACATGCAGGACTACACTACATGTAGGACTACATGCAGGACTAGGACTGTATGCAGGACTACATGTAGGACTACATGCAGGACTAGGACTGTATGCAGGACTAGGACTACATGCAGGACTACATGTAGGACTACATGCAGGACTAGGACTGTATGCAGGACTAGGACTACATGCAGGACTGTATGCAGGACTACATGCAGGACTACATGTAGGACTACATGCAGGACTAGGACTGTATGCAGGACTAGGACTACATGCAGGACCATATGCAGGACTGTATGCAGGACTACATGCAGGACTACATGTAGGACTACATGCAGGACTAGGACTGTATGCAGGACTAGGACTACATGCAGGACCATATGCAGGACTGTATGCAGGACTACATGTAGGACTACATGCAGGACTAGGACTACATGCAGGACTGTATGCAGGACTATATGCAGGACTACATGCAGGACTACATGTAGGACTACATGCAGGACTAGGACTGTATGCAGGACTAGGACTGTATGCAGGATTGTATGCAGGACTACATGCAGGACTACATGCAGGACTAGGACTGTATGCAGGACTGTATGCAGGACTACATGTAGGACTACATGCAGGACTAGGACTGTATGCAGGACTGTATGCAGGACTACATGTAGGACTACATGCAGGACTAGGACTGTATGCAGGACTGTATGCAGGACTACATGTAGGACTACATGCAGGACTGTATGCAGGACTACATGCAGGACTACATGTAGGACTAGGACTGTATGCAGGACTGTATGCAGGACTACATGTAGGACTACATGCAGGACTGCAGGACTATATGCAGGACTACATGCAGGACTGTATGCAGGACTGTATGCAGGACTGTATGCATATTTGAAGATGATCAAACCCCCAATGTTACCTTGAAGGCGATCTAAAAGACTGCTCTAGGAAAACGTGTGAAGGGGGATCATGTCAAGGAAGTATTTCTAGTATCTCTGTGCCTCGTAGGCACACTCTGGTAATATGACAAGGTCTTTCCTGCTGCCTACTGTTTGACAGAACTGTAACACTAATGGCACTTCTGCACTACAGAAGCCGGTACCCGTACCGACCTGGAGCTTTAAAAGGTTAAAAGGTTATCTGGCATAGTGGCAACTTTACCCCTACATTCACTGACATAAGACAGCAGATCTGTCTTTTTACATCATGAAAACATCATAGTCCACCTTGAGTCCACAGATGAACAGATGAATCATCCCAAATAGTCTTTAATAGAATCAATGGTATTGCGTATTGATGAGTACACTTCAATGAGCATCACCCAACCAGGAGAGAGACCAAATGTCATAACAAATCACTAATAAGTGCATCTTCAAATAAAGTTATGTTATGGTAATGAATTCATGTCAATACCCAGGTGGAGTTGAACCACACACACACACAACCCTGGGTGTGTGTGTGTGTGTGTGTGTGTGTGTGTGTGTGTGTGTGTGTGTGTGTGTGTGTGTGTGTGTGTGAATCTGCCTAGGATGTTTGATGTGGGGTGGGGTGGTTGCTTGTTTGATCTCAGCCTGTTCAGAGATCACACAATATCAGGCAGCAAACAGTTAATCAGCCGCCTTGATCCACTGTATTAAAGCATGCTAAAGAAGTACGGCTTAATGTCAACTTCAAGGCTCCATACATTCAATCATCCATTCAAGAAAATCTGCTCAGTTTAATATCTTGCGACTGTCAGATTTAATGCAATATTGGCTTTCTGATGAACATCTCCATATTTGTCCTTATAGTGTAGACATGTTTATGCAGTCTATTGCATCCACATAACTTTCTTGGTGGAATATAATAAGATACAATGTATTTTATTAATCCCAAATCATTGCAGTCAATCAACTATCTTGGCCTATTGTATGCTGTGGCTCCAGTAGTATCTAGTACAAAAAACAAGTGAAGCTTAACTAGTCGAGCAATTCCATATCAAATTGCTTGTAACTCCGATGTATCTACATGCCTTCTTCATCAGGTGCAAAGGAATGGTTAAAGATGTATACTACTATTATACTACTGAGACAATTGCACAACATACTGTTCAGTAAAATGTAAGCTATAAGGTCTTATGTATTGTATCCGTCTTCACTCAACATGGTTTAGATAGCGTATAATACAACACACTTTGAGAGAGACAGAATCTCACACTTCCTTTGTGCAGCAGTTTTATTTTCACGCCATGGCCCTTTCTCACAGAGGTGTCATAGCTGGGTAAACAGGGCTGTAGCTCATAATATAGTTTTTTTATGGGAGTGTTCGATCTAGGCATGCCAGTTCTCCGGTATAAACTAGTTGGGAAACCATCCAATGCCCACACTGGGGCTTCGGCATTCCTAAAAGAAGCAGACTCAATACTCAGGCTAAGTCACAAGCTATAAGCGGAGTTTATGCCCGGACATTACACAGACATGATCCAATTTACTTCATCTTAGGCGAACATAAAAAGATACGCATCTTAGGAACTGCAATGTGTATTGTATATACAATATACAAGGCTTGACTGCAGAATTGTGTCAACTATTAATGTTGCATTGTGTTACGACTAAACGAGATTAATCAACAAACAACAGTTTCCAACCACGTTTCCAAGTATGTATTACAAGGGAACAATCGTGAACACAATTTAGTTCCAAGCCCTGCAGAACATGCACAGCATTACACACACCAAAGTGCCATGCATTGTGCAGAGCTGGAGCACAGAAGCAGGCAGGGAGTCTGGTGGGGAATCTCTTTGTTTGTCAGTCTACCATGTGGTGTGTGTTTAGCTTCCCTGCCAGTGGCTCCATTTCCATGCCAGACCGCCATCATCTGCCAGCGTACAATAAACAGGGTTTGTAGGTCGGAGCACCATGGGAAATGAAAAAAAAAATGGAGGAGCAGGAGGAAGAGGAGGAGGAGGAGGAGGTTGAGGAGCCATAAGTGGACAGGAGCCAGGACAGGAAAACTTTCTATACATTACATTTGGGGGACTCTTTTATCCAATGCGTCTTACAATACTGTGCGTAGACTGCATACATTCTTAACATGCCAGCGTGGAACCCCTAACCCTAGCAGTCATGCTCTACCAACTGAGTTAGGCAGGACCAAGAGAGTAAGAGATCTCAAGCCTTCTTGTCAAAGTCTTTAACAAGTTTACAGATGTAGCATTCTCTTCATCTAACACCACACCTTTCTACCATGACCCAGAATACACATGACTCTTTTATAACTTCTTATGCTACCAATACCATTTCCAATGACTGTAAATGCAAAACGGCAGTTGAAAGCGATGGGCATCTGCTAAGGATCATTAAATCTTAGCCTCTGGTGAGTCTGGCAGACGACTGTCTCAGAATAAATACATTTGGGAAGAGGAACTGTGATAATCATCAAAGTAAACTTAATAAATAAGTAATTCGATGTTGCTACTGAACAAATAGTAAGCCCTTTAAATGCTGCCAACTGTACGGCTGTGTTAGATTGTACAAATGTTTTCTATCTTTTTTGTTATGTCATTAAACGTGATTAAACATATGAATACATCAATTATTACAAACATCAATTCCTCAATGTAAAGGATATTTAGAAATGTTTGGGGGGGATATTTTTCATTGACAGCTTCGCATGGAAGAAACTCAGAGCCATCTTAGAACAAGTTGCTTAGCCTCCTACTCATCTGAAGATGAATGTGTGTCAGAGTCAGCCCTGCAGTGTTTCACTATGAGGCCTATGTACTCACAACTTGGTAGCCATCAGGGACCTTGTGCAGTGATGCGACCACTCCAACAGCCCCAACTGGCTCTGGCAGTCGTTCCAGGGTCCTGCTTGGATCCAGTGTGTCAGACATATGGAAGTTCTGTAAACAATGTATACATCAGCATCCCTATGCGTAATCAGAACAAAATGTATGTGCTGAAATCTGGCCAGGCAGTATAGGACTGAGGGGAGTCAGGGTTCATTTGTATATGCTTTACAGAAGAAGAAAAGTTAAAGTTAATTCTGGGAGACTGAACACATAGGCTGTATCCTGGTGGTTTTTCCCCTCACTAGGACTAGCTATTAGAACTGCACAGTAATGACTTTTGCCTTATTAAGGTCCAGAAGAAAAAGGGGCTTTCTAATCCTTGGTCGGATGATAAGTGAGACCAATGACAAAAAACCATTTGGAGACCACTCCATGACTTCACCAAATACAAATTAGTAGAAGTGATCACATATTTGCAAGGAAATACCAATCAATTGCTATCTATTCCTGTCCAGGGGAATTTTAGCCTAATGGGTATGCAAGCCTTTAATAGGGTAAGTGGTTTTGCAAAGGTTCCTTTGCAATTTTATTAGATTACTTTAAAGCATCCAACTGACAAAGTTGCTGCACTTAATCTTGATGTTTACAGAATCTATCGCAATTAAGCTGATCAAATTAAAGGATAATTTATACAAGAAACAGCAATTTGTTTAGCAGAATGCTAGATAGTTTTACGTATTCAAATTAAACTGAAAAAACTAATTAGCTAGAATGAATTACTCTTTTGGAGCCTTTACTTTGAAATCTGTTATACAGGCCAACTGTTCTCAAACAAGACAGTGTCAACCATCAACCAGTGTCATGCATATACAATTGTTTTACACCTTTTCCACACAAAGAAAAATACAATGCCATACATTTTACGTAATAAAAAAATACAGAAAGAAGACAAGTGAACATATAAGATAAAACAACTGCGAATGCAAATGATCAATCACTATTGAGTGTTCAGACCTAATACCTCCACGGTTCAGACAGGATGAATAAAGTCTGTTTGTATTTCTATTCTGGATCTATGCAACCATTTGCACTAACTCTCCAACGCCAACGTGACTTACTTGTACATACAGCGACCACACAGCGCGATGCGTACGTATCGGTACGCTGGACTTTGGACCTTGACGGACACCGTCCAGGTACTGCTTCCGGGTCACGTGTGTTGCTAATTATTAACTCGGCAGGTGAACTTCCGCCGACCGCGAGCTTCGAGGGTGGTGTATCGATCCGTCGTATCGATAGCATGTTTAGAACAACGTCTTTAATTAGCTTTATTAAGGTTCATCGCCTGAACCCCAACTATTAAAAGGTCCAATCTTATCTCACGTCGAGTTATATTTAGAGTTAAAGTATAATTAACACACTTTGTTCTGTCCAATGCATTATAACGGTGTTTTCTGTCCAATGGCGTCCATGGTTTCCAACTGTTGTGTGATTGAGTGTCTATCGACCTGTACTATTGTAATACATTCATAATACATTCACTTTGCAATACCTTTAGGCTAACATGTACGTCTAATGTAAGTCCAATTGTAACAATTAATTTAACATGTGGCAATAGTGGCTATACTGCACCGTTTTAAGCGAGCTATACTTCATACATGCCTAATCTGTAGGTTATCGAACATATTAACGCATAGATCAAGCTGAACTTGTATGTTCTACTACAACATATGTCATATGGTGAGCTATCGGCCAATTGAGAGAAGGTGAATTTTACAGATGAGATTTGCTAGTATACTATACAATTAGGCCTACCTTATATGACCTATGCCTAATTGTTATGCACATACAGCAATTAATTATATTGTAAATGATAAAGTCACTGCATTCATTTTACATATTCTTCAAATTGTATGCTAATTTGGAGACTAATTGAGGTTAACATTGGCTGGCAGATTGAAAAAAAAATACTAGACTTAAGTAATAGCTCATTATATCCTGTTTTATTTGTAATTCCTCTTACAGATGTGTTCTGTTGTGATAGTCGACTACACGCTGTTGATCTCCAACCCCGCTCTGCCATCGAGGTGTTGACATCCAACTAATACAGCCATGCTCACCTTCTGCTGAAATCAAAGCACTGCTGAAAAGTCTTCAGGTGTCAAAGCTCAAAAAGGAAAAGCGCATCTGGCTGTGAGAAGTGAAGCACCTGCTAAAGTAATCGTCTAATTATGGAATCGGTGAGGACACACTCATTGGAAGTCTTGAGATATCAGCAACACATGCTAACAACTGTGAAATCCATCAGCAATTGCAGTGTTTTTAACATGCTTCACAACACATGCCGAACATTGTGGTGGGGTGATGTGTGTGCGATGCTCGTGAGTGACAGAGTCTGGAGTGTGTGTGTGTGTGTGTCATTGTGTGTGTGTGTGGGGGGGAGAGGGTCTGCATACCCTTCATACCCTTCATGGTTAACAGTTCACTTTAGGTTTCACCACACAGATAAGGGCACCACAGGCACGGACATGCTTGTACACATACATACGCACGGGGCACACACGCACACACTAGATACATTTGCGCATGTCATTGTGTATTCAAAATTCTATGCATGTTGTTATGAGTTGTATCCGTATCTGTTCATGTTGCAATGAGCGGTAGGGCTACTCTGAATAGCATAACAACACCGTGAACCAAACGGCAGTATAATGCCATGGACTAAATGATGCCTCATGTGAATCTCTTCACACCCGACCGGTTGAAACAGCAAAAGGTTTTCTTTTCACATGTAAAGGTCATTCTGTGTGGTTTGTAATGGGGCTGACACCCATCTGGGGACTGGAGATGGAGATTTCCTGTGTTACCACCCCGAGAGTAATAATATCCCTATCTCAACTTGGGAAATCTACTCTGGCCCAATGTCCCCATCACCCGCATGAGCCTATTATGGGCTGTGTAGAAATCTGCAGGTCTCATTTTCAAATATGACCCACCCCCCCCCCCCCCTCCCCCCCTCCCCCCTCCCTCGCCACTCTCTTCTCTTGTCTCTCTGCACATAAAGAACCCCTGTGTCTTCTGAATAGCTTATAATAACACACTTTAAGGAGCCTGCGCTTACGGGCCCCACAGGACAGAGCTTCGCAGGGCTTTATAATATCCATGGTTTGTGCAATTAAAGGTCAGCTTGGTCTAGTCTCATTGTTGCCATGGCCCTCTCCAAGCCCAGCCAGACCCAGGGTGGCTTTTAATATGATCTGAGTTGTTGTTTTGGTCATCTGCTTTTTTTGGAATGAGCATTTGAGTTCATGGTGTATGACTTTCTGTACCACACTCGGCTCAACTTTATAATTGGATGTTGTGATTGAAACAAAATGTAATTTTCCCCAAAAATCTTTACCATGTGTAAATTTAATATGTTTATGATATGTAATTAGATGTGCATATAAATATTATATTCCCATTACAATGACGCATAGCAATAGATACATAGTAATGTCACTCGTACAGTAAATGTCACATGACTTGTTAGCCTGAAGTGATGCGCACAGTGGCATTTTATACGGCTTCACCTTTGACCTGCGTCCACTTTTTTTTCCCTCATAATTGTAACCTGACATCGCATGCACATGCACAATATGTCATAAAAGAATGTCATAAAAACACGCACATATGCATGGGCAAATAAATACCCCCACACACACACACGCACCCACCCACACACACGCGCGCACACACACACACGTCCCCCCGTCTGGTGGAGAGTCTGGCCTGCTCCGACTGACTGCGCCTCAGTGCCCTTGTGCAGTGGTGAGCCAGTTGTGCCTCCCCATCGCTATGAATGCCACCATCTGGTGCGCCACGTGGACATCATAATCTCCCCTTAATTACATTAGCAGTGCAATCAGTTACTGCATTACAAGGCCGGGCGAAGAGCTTTTAAATCTTGGAGGAAATCATAAATAATTGCACTAAGTACCCGGCGCCAGATGTGCGTGCCAACTTGGCTGGCATGAGATAAATAGTAACCTCGGCAACGGTGTTCAATATCGTATCAGCAAACATGTTTTGGACAGTCTCACCGCTGCCCACCCCACCTTGTCCTTTTGCTCCTGTTGCTCCGGTCCTCTTCTCTTTTTTTTGGGCCATTTGGGGTGTTTTCACCTTGAGACCGACGAAGTCACCACTGAGATGGTGGTGTGGTATCGAAACGACCTGTTGCTGTGGCGACGAGGCGCCATCCCAGTGCGTATTGATTGATAGCGTTTAGTAAGCGGTGTGTAACGAGCTTTACCATCGAGTGCATTCATGTATTCCATAATTATTATTCTTCCGCCACGCAAGTAATTGACTTTTTCTTGGGTATGTTCTTTGTGTAATTTGAATAGTCGAGTACATTGTGCAGCTAAAAGTGTGTATTTTGTGTGCGTGAGTTGGTGTGTATGTGTTTATCTGTCCGTGTGTGTCTGTGTGTGTATATATGTTTGAATGTGTGTGTGTGTAAGTGAGTGTCTGTGTATAAATGTGTGTGTGCATGTGTGTAATATATGCATGCGTGTGTGTATATATGTGTGTGTGTGTGTGTGTGTGTGTGTGTAAGTGAGTGTGCATGTGTGTAATATATGCATGCATGTGTGTGTGTGTGTGTGTGTGTGTGTGTGTGTGTGTGTGTGTGTGTGTGTGTGTCCAATAAGACATTGCGCATCGCGAGCAGACATCATGTCTTCCCCCTCGGAGGGGATGTAGTGTTGTGTTTGAGGGGATGTAGTGTTGTGTTTCATGGCACTTTTCACTCATCTTCCTGTCATGTTCCCTGGTCCCCGGGGTGCTCCCGTTGATGCATCCCATCTTGAGTTCATCGCTATCTCAGAGCCTCTGCTTTCACCCACTGGCTAGACACCGCCGTGGAAGTAGCATTCTGTAAAGAGGCACAATCCTTTATGAAGCCATTTCTTATGGCTCAGTGCGATCTGATTGTATTAAACACACCGTGAACACTTATGTGCTGTGTGCTAGAGATTGGAATGCATACCAGCATGTAGAACAAATTATGGAATTGTTGTGGCAAATATGACGATAAGGGTGTTTTCAGGGGTTTATGTAGTGAAAGGTAGGCTACTGGATGAAAAGGAATACAGTGCAGCAGAATGTGCATCTAAACCTAAAGAGACACGCTGGATCCAGAGTCAAGTGTGGGGTGACAACCTTTGAAGGAACAAAAAAAGATGCATATTCCTTGAACCTGCAATTAGAAAAATGAAAACAGTCATCACAGAAAAAAAAGCCTCTCTGCTGATACGTTAAGTCATGTAAATGAGCTGGTAATTGGCAGCTAAACTAATTGGCAGAAGCGTAAATCACCAGAGATTGCTCTTGTAGTAACTTATAGCTATGCAAAGTTGCTTAGGTGTAAGCATATCATTAACTGGCAAACCAGATGGGGGTGTGTGGTCATTAGCTATTCTGTCGTGTCCTATTCTCTATAACAATATAAGTAAGATATAACATCCACAAAGAGACATGGTGACAATCCATCTTTTTGATGGAGTTATTGATATTTACATATATTATGGACAATTTTAATAAGAACACAATCTGTCTCTTGACGCTTTTTATTTAAATGAACTATTGTCTTAAGCAAGCACAGCCAGTGAGAACACAAACAGGACTAGAAGGAAGAAAGAGAATTATACATATTGACTAAACACATCTTATCATTTATCATAATTTATCCATTCACTTTGTCACGGCTTCAGCTCTGTAAAGAAGATAGATGAGACAAGATGTTGTCCTCTCTCTCATATGTTCCGTGTTCTGGCAAGTGTGTCCAACAAGGGCTTATTTTACCTCCTTGCTAAATTATCTCGGTATTCTTTTGTCACCTCCTCCTACACATTTTCTTCTCCTTCTCCATCAAAGTACTGCAGAACAGTTGACTAAATACAACGTCTGCTATTGTATTCCCTCTAGTGTGTATATATATATATATATATATATATATATATATATGTGTGTGTGTGTGTGTGTGTTTTTATATATACTAATATATTAATATATATTGTGTTAGTTACTTTGTGTTAGTAGACATGTTTTGTCATTTGTTCAAAATGTATAATTTACACGCCTTTTAGCTGTGCTATCCATTTATATCTCAGGAGCACCAGTGTGCTGCCTTAGGAAAGCAACATTCTGAAGGCTGTGGCCGAGTCCCGGTGGTCATGGTGCTGAGTCCCGGTGGTCATGGTGCTGAGTCCCAGTGGTCATGGTGCTGAGGTGGCACCACAAGGGCAACCATTAATATCCCGGAGGAAATATTCCCCTGGTGACTTACCTGGTCCAAGAAGGCCCTGCTCTCCATAACACAGACATGCACGGGTATCAAAGTTCAAACACAAAGTGCTGACGTACTCGATAGTGCCAGCCATCTGTTCCCAAATATTGAAAAAATATATATACCGCCCCCCACCCCCACCCTCCTAACATTTCTTAAGGACAGAAGGGATCTGAACTCAGATTTCTCTTACAGCTGCACTTTTCCCTTAGTATTAATCAAAGCACAGATGCACATAAACACACATCAAGGAAACCAGGAGATGCTGAGAGTTATTTGTTTAATAAGATTTAACCGCCGCATGGTTAGCCATCAACAAGCCAGCGTTTGCTGTCTGGGGCATATTGCGATGCTGTGATTTTTAAACACAGCGGACTTTGTCACTCAACTCTCTTTTGTGTATGCGAGTGCGTGTTGTTAGCCTTGCTGTGGTGATTTAGAGGGAACATTTTATCAGAGCAAGCCAAGCAAGCCCCGTCCACCAGGGAGTCAGGCATTTTATAAGGGTATAAATAATCAATGACACTGCATCTGTAATGGCCTGTAATGCAGTTTGTTAACCCCCCCTCCCACACACACACACGCACGCATGCACAACCACACACACACACGCGCACTCATGCACAACCATACACACACACACACACACACGCACACACACACACGCGCACTCACACACACACACACACACACACACACCTGCACCACCACCACCATATCCACCACACAAACACACACACAGAAGCACACACTAAAAGCGATTGCCATGGCTAATTGACAGG
>OOFB01010971.1:1307-16679 GCA_900323305.1 Trachyrincus murrayi | reverse complement strand
TTGCAGGCGGTAACGAGGCGTGCAAGTGTGAGTTTTTGTCAGACTTCTTGCGCATGAGGGTGTGCATGTGAGGGGGAGGAAGGGGAGAGAGAGAGAGAGAGAGAGAGACACTCAGGGCTCAAATCAAAGACTGGAGCCTAACCATCTTGTTGGCGATTTGTCCATCATTGTCTCTGGTCACTGACAAGTGGATGTCTGCCATTATGAGTTTTCATCAACGGTAGACATCCACTAGTCACCATGGTAGACGACGTCAATTGTCCACCTCCGTTGATTTAGATAGCAGTTGTTTTCTTTGTGAGAACGTGTGCTGAGTGACTGAGTCATGTTTTGCCTCTCTTTTACAGCTGTACATGGAATATTTGACTATGTCTATTTAAAAGGATTTGTAACGAAGCACTTTCCTATTTTGTCAAGCTCCAGTTGTGACTTCACAAACTGGAAGATAAGGACAACTCCTCCGTTCATTGAACTGATTGGAGGACATTGGTTATACCTGTGCAAGTGCTTACTTACATCAATACACATGTAACGATGATGAAAATGTTAACAATGTTAGCCCCCTTAATTTGATCTTGAAAACATTCGTTTAAATGATGTTGGAGAACTGTCTCATTGATTACAGGCCAAAACTTGACCAATTCAATGTAAAATACCCCATCACACACACACACACACACACACACACACACACACACACACACACACACACACACACACACACACACACACAGTGTCTGATTTCCGACGTGTGAATGTGTGCGGTGTGATCACTGGTGTGTTTTGTGTAAAATCACAGGAAAACTCAAATGCAGGGGGGGGGGGGGGGGGGGGGGTAGAGATGTTATCATTGTTACGGGTATTAAAGGAGCGGGGTGAGATCATAGGCTACAGTTCGTCCAACGGTTCGTAAGAAAAAACGGATGTAAATGTAGTATAATTAGCCGATTGACTTACTGTACAAAGTTAGTGTATTGAGAAGAGAAATATTTACATTGTAACAACCTGCAACAAGATACGACAAACGCAGGCACATGTTAAAGTAACATCTCGCAAATCGAACCGAGGTTACTTTAACTACGTGTCCGATTCGTGGATTTAAGGGGAAACGGCATGTCCTTTCCATCCCATCACCTGCACGGAGCAAGGCAATGTGGAGCACCACTTCCTACAAATCAGAAGGTTTGACTTGGTGTAGACAGTGGACAACACAATGCATAGGCAGGATACACGATACACAGTGTGCATTGTGTCACAGCACACTATAACAAAGAGCTTGCAACAGCAAAGCCCATTTCAATTAATAGATGCACGACAGAGATGAATGTAGCCTAATCATTATTAGTAGCCAATTAGATCATCACCTTACATAGTAGGCCTATTTTTAAATCAACTTAGGCTACACGTGTTTCCCTTTGCAGCTTCTTTATTTTCCACCAAGTGCTAAAGACGCTTACCATTCGACCGTCTGACAATATTCTCCAAAAAAGTATTCTGAGGGGCCACAAGTCCTCTCCGACCCCCTGCCATTCTGACCGCTCACTCAATCATCCGACGGGGGGGGGAGGAAGCTGCTGTAGGTAAACCTTACTCCCAAGTCCGGAGCGATCCGTGGAGTTATAACGCTCCGAGCACCTGTCCTCATCATCTACCTTTCTTCAGAGACCTGAGGGGGCGTGGATGGGGGGGGGGTTCTCCTAGAAACGGTGGTCTGCGCCCGGCCCAGACATCGGTGCGGTGCGGTGTGTCGGTGGCTCTTATTGAGCATCAAATCCAGTGGACGAAATCAACACTTCAGCACCAGCACACACGGCCAGCAAGCGTGCGGAGTCGGTAGCGGTAAAGGAGGGGCTACGGCTCGGCTGCTTTTTAAACAGCAGTTTACGCAATGGTAGCTCGTGGAGCGCCACCTGCTGGAGAGGATGCGCACTCCGCAACCCTCCGCGGAACGATCATAACCCTACCCCGCTAAGCCCAGAGGTGCTCTCAGCCCCACTCCCTCTGTTCATAAGCTGGCGGTTATTGTTGAGCACAGAAGACAACGGTATCAGTCAAGATGTTATCATTGTGTTAATCAGTCACTTACAGCGATTTCGGCTCACCCACATATATTGCTGATTTAGAGCCATTGATGGGACCATGTTAAACTAACGCTGCAAGTCATTTGCAAAAACATAAATGCGTATCAAAGATTAATAGTTTTGACCAAAATTTGAAAATACAATTAAATCTTAAGTTTGCATGATTTCACAGTATGTTCACCCAACGACAACAGGTAAGAGAACACTTCAGCAGTTGGACAAAATAATTAACCTGGCGCAGGGAGATTTGAAATGAAATGGGATTCACCACAAACAAACAGATTCACCAATCTATATACAAAACAAAGATTTAATACACGGTTACAATTTCAGCACCCACGGAACATTGGGGGAAATGATTGTTCATATTAACTTGACCACTTTTTGGTGGTGTTGAGGTGACTGAAGTGATCGGCGATGTATTTGTGCTCAGGAAACGTGGAGAATTTGCTCTCCTTAATCTTGAGCCAATTCTGGGCTTTGCGCTGCACCGCGTGGCAGAACTCCTGGTCAACAGTCATGTAGGGCCGGCTGATCCAGTACTCGTTCTCCGCCTCGCGCTCCAGCCGGTTCACCATGTTGCGCTTCATCTGCCAGGTGATGGCCCGTGGCCGGCGGTACTTTCCGATCCACTGCTTCCCTGGGATCCCCTTCCTCAGTAGCACCATGGTGAGAAACATGGTCGGGTCCTGCAGCTAAACAACAACAACAACAAAACAGCACAAAATTCACAATAGTGAAGACACTGCATATGGGTTGGAATTAATTATTTCAGGAGCCAATCGTAATCATTACATATGTATTTGGAATGGTTGGACACACATTTACAGCATTCATTTAAAAAACAAAACAAAGTCAGCTCTTTGAGTGTTGTATTTCTGGCAGTACAACAAAACTAAGCCAAACAACAACATAAGTTAATGAGCTCCGCCCCTACTAATTAACTGGCAGGCAGAATCACTAATTGTTTAATATTCATTGTATCCTACTTCAATAGTAACTGGACTATTACCACACTATTTACGAAACATAATGTACTGTCTGTACTCATATTTTCGGCTGTTTAATCCCAAACCCAAATAATACTAAATATGCTTTGGGCTAATATAAAGCGGAGCCAGGATTTGGCCACCTTGAGCTCCCGTAGTGGGTTGGTTCTGTTTTCGGCAACAACAAAAAAACACAAATATCCACACAATCCTATATTCATCATGAATACTTAAATGTTCAGGAACAGGAATACACAATCACACTCCTATTAAAATAGTGATGGTTATATTCGCACATGTTAGCCGAGTTAACATCGGTCCAATACTGCGTAAGGTAGCTATGTTGTTGACATCCGGGTGTAACGTCAAAGCATCTGTTGCTATTTCAGAATGTAAAGTTTGGGGATATATCTTTTTTTGCCATACCTGATTAGAAAAATGTGTTGTAATTTACAATCCCACAGAACCGGAATAGCATCAAGGTCGCCAGGTTTAACTTCCCCGTGTGTCCAGGAGTCAGGGCGCCGTCTTACTCATCGGCGAAGAGGCTGCACCCACACACCTTGACGGCGCTCTAGCGCCACCTACTGGACTGGGGCTGCACTGGAGGAAAGGCCAGATTCCTATGACTAGGGATTGGTATTATGGTATTAACACATTTATCTACACGTTCTACTTTATTTATAATAAAACTGCACAGAAATAACACAATTTACTCATTCATTCTGTCTCCATCAAATAAGACCCTTAACCTGATAGTTACAATTAAAAATGTCAGATGTACGTATGTATGTATGTATGTAGGCTATAGGCTATTTATGTATTTATGTTGACATTGTAGAGATTTGTATATTTTATTTTTCCTTCTAGCCGCATTTGCAATGAATGTGCTAATAAGCAAACTTAATAATGATAAATAATGATAGGCCCAGCAGATTTTGGCTTAGCCTGCCCTACCATGGTAGGAATGACTAACAAACAGTAACATTTGACATACAGGCTAAAACATTTTGACATTGTTGGAAAACGTCTAACATCGACTTCCTATCCAGGGTTTATTTTTTCGATATGACAGAACAGAACCAGAACCAGAACAGAGAGACAGAACCAACAGAGGCGGCGACCTCTAAACATTCCCTATCGCGGAGGCTAGCAAGTTTATACTCAAAGAAAAAAGGCAGGGTTCAAGTTATGATATGATCTTAGTGGGGATTAGCATTAAATGGCCCTTCTTTCGTGTTACAGTCCAACAACAGATCCTCCACAGACCAACTGGTCTGTGTGCCAATCTCACCCAGGTATCACACCCCACCTGTTGTTCAACCTAGAGAGGGAGTAGGCAGTTTGTGATTGGCTTTTTAAAATAACAGCAACCCACAGGAAATACTGAGGTTGCACCTTTTTGTATTGTATAGTATCAGAATCAGAATGCATCGTGGGATTTTTTTGCTGGCCATACTCTGCCATATTGAGAGGACTCAAGAGAGTTGTAGTACTGTAAAATCAACGTACCATAACCTAGGCTAATGAGAATGTTGTTTTGCCACGTCTCGCATGAGAAACGCTGTGGCAGTAAACACAACAATGTCTTCCCATAATGACAATTATTTTCCCTGCACTATGACAATGACCAAAAAACCATTACTACTAACATAATAACTAACATTCCAATGCTCTTATGATTCCAAATTGGAGGCGGTCATATACAAGCCCTATTAAAGGATGTGATGTAGAACATGATTTACCAGGAAAATCTGACCAGCACTCTTTACATGCCATCAACAATCTTATCATACCAGCCTGATTTGAGGTAATCCCAGGTAAATAGGTTTTAGATTAGGTTGGTCCAATTACAATACTTTACAAATGGTTGATGCCACACGTTTTTTTGTGTTTGATCAAATAAGAGCTACTATATATTTATTCTGTAAACTAATAAAGTGTAAATGCTTCAAATGAAGTACTTTTTTTTCATTTATTATTTAGTTTTATGCCTTCTGAGTAATCTCAGGAAATAGTTAAAGAACCACTTTTTGCCTCAAACATGTTCTCTGTCTTCCCCGAGAAGTGATACAAACTTATGACGCGGGAGCAGCGCCCCCTGGCGGCCCGATTCAGCTGTGCCGGGATGTGGGCGGGAGTGGACGCCTGCTGACACCTAGCGGTAGCTTTTTGAATGTCACATTTAAAAAATGAAAAAAATCCCGTTTCATTGTTTTATAAAGGGATCCCTAAAGAATAACCCCCTCACCCCATCTTTTAAAATGTCAACATTTAACAATCTTCCTCCAAAATACAGCTTTTGCTTGGTAACCCTAAGATAAATGATCAAGTTTGTATTTTACTTTACTGTATATCTTCTTGTATGGGCAATACAGTGTTCTGAATTTAATGAGCTACAGAGGGTTAGACAATCAAAAGTTGTGTTATATTGAGTTTAAATCGTTTCTTACATCGTACAGTACAAACATGAATGTGTTTGTACTCGTCCCTGTGGATTAGTCTGGGTACGTCGGTATCACATATATAAATATATAAATATATAAAAAGAAAAAGTAAATAGTTTATCAATATAATAAGTCACTGGGTCACATGACATGGGAGCTATTGAAAAAAAAGATGGATTTTCCATTAAAATATTCATATAAAATAGAAGCACTAAAATCCAATAAAAAGAGGTGTGTCTTATATGTCCAGTGTAGTTATAATATCTGTTATTGATTGGGAATCACTGTTGTTGTTACACAAGTCGCTTGCCGTTTATGGATATTTGCTACTTGTGCAGTAAACAATCTGTGTTTGCATACATGTGCAGCGTCCCGTTTTGGGCCTAAGGCTGACCCAAGAGTGACCCGAGAACAGGACATTATAAAACAATTCAAGTTCAAACAATTCACTCTATAGGGGAACCAATCTTATCTACCGATGTCCCATGGAATGTGGTTTAGTGCAGACTTTGTACTAAATTGAAAAACCATCACACACATTGATTTATATCATAAATGAATACAAACTTTTTGATATTTTACAAATAAAAACAAATGTATTCTCAGTTTGTGTTGTGAGGCCCTACCTGAAAGAATTCATACATTTGTACTACTGTGGTTGCTGTTTGTCTGCATCTCCCTCAGACGCCACAGAAACACAGCTGAGGGTGTTGGTTGTTGTGCAAACGGTGGAATGTGCGGATTACACAATTAATGTCATTGTTCGAATGACGTCATTTCCAAGCCAAAGGGCGCCTTTATTTAAGTATTTAGGCCATTGGTTTTACGGTTTTACAAAAGTTGTGCAATTTCCTCTCACTAAAACTTTGGCTCCTCCCCATTTGTTTTGGAAACGAATCCCTCGAAACCGAAAGTCTCTTCCTAGTCTGGTCTGCGGTGCGCACCTTGTTGAAAGTTCCTTCCAAGTCTGGTCTGTGGTCTGCGGTGCGCACCTTGTTCAAAGTCTCTTCCTAGTCTGGTCTGCGGTGCGCACCTTGTTGCACTACTCGTTACGACAGCAGCAGTACCATGTTTCTCTTACCGTTTTTCTCAGCGACTACATGGACTCTTATTGTACTCGCGTTGACGCTCTTGCTATTGTAAGTAAAGGACTAGGCGCCTCATATGGCGTTTTCTGTTATGTTTTTTTTCTTCCTGTTTGTATCTTTGATTTTTCGTGATTGATTACCGTCTCCTAAGGCTAATGCTCATCACCCAACTTATTATTATTTTTGTCTTTTGCAGGTATGGCATTTGGCCGTATGACTTTTTTAAAAAGATGGGTGTTCCCGGGCCGAGACCCTGGCCTTTCGTGGGAACGATGCCATACACTTTTCAAGTGAGCAGAAACTTACTATTACAAACAAATAACAAATGGTAATAGGCCCTTGAAGCCTTACAGGTAAAACTAATATCTAATGTTAATTCTTACAGGCAGGTCGTAATTTCGAGCGTAAATGCAAAAAGGACTTTGGAGACGTCTCGGGGTAAGTTGTACTAACATAATCAGCCAATCCAAATTGTATCAGAGTTTATCTTATGATTCTCTTAAACTTTTACAATCTGAGCAATACAGAGCAGATACTGCACTATTGCACTATTGCCCAATATAATTAGGCCTACAATAAGATAAAGGACAAAAACAAGAGTGCTTGTTGACAAGTACAAGATCAATATTTGTTAAATGTTTTTTATGTGGCAGCCTATTATGTGTTTTATGTTGTTCACGGACAGACACTTCGATGGACGTTATCCATTATTAATGGTGGGAGATACTGAAATGATAAAGGTTATTTTAGTGAAGGAGTGCTTTTCCACCTTCACCAACCGAAGGGTAAGAGAGTCTTCCTTATTTTGGATCAAATGTTCCTTTGGCACTTACTTCACAATAAAACGTCCAAATAAAAAAAACATAATTCTTTATTAATTCACGTCGTCCACATGACAGATAATATATGAGGGTGTGTTTAGGAAATAAATTAACACAACAGTAACCCATGTTGACAGGACTTTGCTAATGAACTTTCCGGACCATTTAAAGATGCAATAACCGTGGTTAAAGATGACCGGTGGAAAAGAATTCGCAGTACCATATCGCCATCATTTACTAGTGGAAGGCTGAGACAGGTAGTAGTATATATTTTATATACAGTATATATATATATATATATATATATATATATATATACACATACATACATATATCTTTTTTATTATATGTTTTTTATTTATGTTTTTTTCAGTAAAGAACCAGCAATATTACTTTTTCAGTCGATTTTAAAGCCTGAATTACATACTGTTTGGTCAATAGTGTAATATCCCTAATTGAATTTCTGCTTTCTTTTAGGTCTTTCCCATTGTAGAACGCTATGCTGATCGACTTGTTAAAACTATAGACGAGGAGGACCAATCTGTGGATGTAAAAAAGTAAAAAAGAACCATGTACTAGTACTGGTACTTGTACACAAGTTCCACAACAAAAATACACTTTAGCCTTGACATGAATCCACTACTTACTTACTATACCCATTTAAAAATAGGCCTATGGGTGTAGTGTTTGATAGTGTTGGAATACACACATACGCACGCACACACACACACACACACACACACACACACACACACACACACACACACACACACACACACACACACACACGACTACTTTAGTGGAGTAGTGTTCCCTTTATTCCTTTATTAAGAGAAGTGGAAGCAGTGGTTGTTCTCAAAAAGAATATACAGGAGATTATTTTTTATTCTAATAATTTAGTGTTAAATGAATGTGGGTAATTGTGGGTATTTTGGGAAAGAAAATGAGAATAAGACAATCATAGAAATGTGTTATTTTGGTAATGCCTTTTATTACGTATTGAACAGAAGGTGCATGGATTTACAGGAAAGTACAATTTCAATGCCTTTCCTTTTAGATTCATCGCCCCCTACAGCTTGGATGTCATGACCAGTGCTTCCTTCAGCATTGACACAGACACCACAACCAATCCAGAGGCTACTCTCAGCGTTCACCTCAGAAATCTCCTGAAGTTTACATTGTGGCCTTTCTTTGTAATATGTAAGTTTTCTCTTTCCAACTAGGCCTACTATTGGTGATGGAAAGACTGATCATGCGAAAGCTGTAATATCATCTTATCTCATCTTATCACCTTTTTCTCTTTCAGCGGTCTTGCCGTTTACTGTCCACCTCTTTAAGTGGATTGGCTTTTCAACCATAAACAAAAAAAGTGTGGATTTCTTCTTTAACCTTATCAAGCACTTCAAACACGAGCACAAGGAAGATAAATCGGTAAGCCCTCCGTGTGTTTTTTTGTACTAGTGCAGACATTACAGTGTTACACAGAGTGGTAGGGTAGGGGCCGTGTCGGGACAGGATCAAGCATCTTGTGTTATCCCTTCCCATTTTGAGCGTATTGTGTTCTCTTTAGGGACACAGTGATTTCCTTCAGCTGTTGACTGACAGTGAGATCCCAGAGTCTGACATCAAGGATGGAGTGGAGCCAAGTAAAGGTACGACGATGCTCGATGATGACTACTTTATTAAGTACTAAAATAGCACGTAGAAATGGAAGGCAGGTGCCCGTCTCTGCCCCGTCCACATATCTTCGCAGTTAGTCAAAAAAGTAGATCTTGTACTGAAAAAATGTGGGCAACGCCTGCCCCAAGCACTCTAGAAGGGCAAGGAAAAAGTCACCTAATTAGCAGGGAAGAAACATTGAGAAGGAACATAGAAAGAGGGATCCCTCCTTCCAGGGATGGTTAGGAGTGCAATGGGTGCCATAATGGTGCCATGACAAGCAACCCGCTTAAGTACATGATTGGCTGGAAGCCGCCAGTGGGATATCGGGGTTACACCATGTATATACACACATAAATGCACGCATATATATAACGACTTCACAGCCTTTTACCTTGATATGTAGTGAAACAATGCACGACCAACGAGGGAAATGATGGAGCTGGGGAGGTGGTGGGTTTTGCGTGCTGGAGCGATGCAGGGAGCAGCTGATTATGTTGCCTTCAAAACCCGACTATGAGGCTGAGAGAAGGTCATGAGTTTTAGCGCATAGCTGGTCTACTGAAACGCATTTTCTGTTCTCCTACTTCCTATGAGCTGTCCACGTCCCCGGAGCGAGAAGAATAAGAACATGACAAGAAGAACAAAGACAAGGAGAATAAATATGGAGTTTTTTGACAAAGAATTGGATCCCCTTCTCTCTCGCCTGATGCCACTAAACCCACGTAACTGAAATGTATATCGCTCCCTCGCCAATATACGGACATTCGTAGCACCCCATTCCAGGCCGTCGTGAGTTGAGAATGCCCAGGAACGAGGCTACGCCACTTGAGTGTGTTAGCTTTGGATTGGCAGCTGAGCCAACAGCTGGTTGGACGGTTAGTTAGCGTGGAGCTTGGCATTACCGACAAAGTTAATGGTTATATTTCTCAATGAATGTATGACTCACTTGCTATCAGCTCATCAGCGATTATTATTTTGGTTGATTATGTGGCATGGTCCCATGTGAATAGTGATACTCGACAGCAGTAACGGCCGAGCCATCAGCGGGTTTTGGTTGAGTGTGCAGCTTAATCCTAAATTAAAGTGATACTCCACATCATGAATTAGCTGAGCCTCGGTCCTAAGTAAATGTCAGTGGCATAGAAACGTCCCTCTGGTGGCCGCCTGAACCAACGCAAAGCTCAATGTGTCGATCGTGGATGTGGTGATGGGGAGTAGGGGGGGGCGGGGTCCTGGCAATGTGAGTGATTGTCTGTTAGGCTAGTGATTAGATAAGTAGTTATTGGAATGACTTCAGCAGAACCTTCTGGTTGTCATAAATCTAACCACTAGCTTGCAAATTGTAAAACAAGTCATGCATGAATTCCTCGTAGGCCTGCTCTATTCATTGAGCCTGGTTTTGTCTGCGCAGGTTTGACTGAGCCCGAGATTCTCGCCCAGGCGCTTATCTTCATATTTGGCGGTTATGACACCACCAGTACCACGCTGGCGTACATCCTGTACAACCTGGCCTTGAACCCGGACGCTCAGGAAACCCTGCAGCACGAGATCGACGCACACTTTCCAAAAGACGTAACTTGCATCTCTCGCATCTCGTATCTCTGTCTCATGTTTTGTTGCTAGACCAAACCGTCCTTTTAGCGGTCAGTAACCTGTACATTTGTGTAGATATTAGATGGAAATTGTTCCACATGGCGAGGTGAAATGCTCAGGAAAATGCCCCGAGGACTCTGTGACGTAGAATTCTGCAGCAAACATTACGTTTTTGACTGAAAACCCAGGAAAATGACACGGTTTGTGTTTGTGTAGGGGCACGGAGAAAAAGTATGTAAGACTTTAAATCAAGTTACAAATATAAATATACGCAATTCCCTACGGATACATTTTTGTTAAACTTCTCTTCGTTATTGAAACTGTTGGTACACATGGAATTGAAAATATTGTTGTGTACTAATCTCATTACAACCACATTCTTCTTCTTGTGTATTATAACGGTTATTTAAATGAAAAACAAAATAGCAATAAATGAGGGAGGAAACTCATGTCAACAAACAAAAGTAAATATATTTTAAATAGCATCTATATGTGGTCGGTCACATGTAAACCAGTGTGCTTTTGGCCTTTGGCTTTAGTCATTAAATCAAAACTATTCCAACGATGAATCCAGAAAAGAGAAATTCCAAGAGTAAATCTCAACAAAATGTTCAAAACATTTAATCCACACGGACAGTTCCAAAAGTCAATCAAAGCAAACTTAAGAAAAAAATCCTCTTCAAAAAAGGGAAAACACCTTACCAGCTGGTCCAGCAGCCATCACAAGGCTGTCTCCTTATTTTCTATATAATAAAGCTAACAAGTCCTTAGAGATTTCCTCTCTTGTGTCACTAACTAGGGTCTAAAACAGCTTCTTTTTCACTTCCTGGAAAACCCCCATTTTATTGGTGCTGCTATAAAGTGACTCTCAGGGTGGCATGGTCTGCTCATGGTCTGCTCATGGTCTGCCCCTACAGTTCCTGTGGAACTGTCAGTTAACAGTTCATTGGCATGTGATGATGTCGTTCTGTTTGGCCCCTAGAGCCCTGTTTCTTATGAGGCCCTGATGAATATGGAGTACCTGGACAATGTGATCTGTGAGTCCATGCGGTTGCTGCCCACTGCCCCTCGACTGGAGAGGGTGTGCAAAAAACCGATCAACCTCAATGGAATCAACATCCCTGAAGGGACTCTGGTGGCGTTCCCCATCAACTCCCTGCACCGAGACCCCCGCTACTGGAGTTCCCCTGAGGTCTTCAGACCAGAACGGTATTTAGAAACTACACACATTTGGGATTTTCTATACAATAGTTTACATGTGATTTATGTATGTGTATTTTTCTCAATTAATTTTCATTGCATGAAGGCTAGTTTGGTATGTCTTATCATCAAACTGTTAACAATTTCACCTTAACTGATATGTGAGATTAGTTGACCAAAATGATCGTACAAGTTTGTTGTCAAAGTGTGTGTATATTGTGTCGTATTTTGTCATAGTGTCATACTGTATGCCAACAAAACCTATTACTATTACCCTAGTTCACATTCTTAAGGTCGTTAAATTTAGTTCCCGCTCAAGAACACCGAGCAACGTCCTCATCCGCTGGAATAAATGAGTGGCCTGTTTGGCGATGTGACAACCAAGATGTTACAGCTTTAGGTTCCTTCCAATTATAAAACAGACACAAAAGCAAACCTCCAAGTATGTGTACGTGTGCTTTGTGTTCCTCAGATTCAGTAAAGCCAACGGGGAGGACATCAACCCTTATGCCTACTTGCCCTTTGGCCTCGGTCCACGGAACTGCGTGGGGTTACGCTTCGCCCTGATGGTCATGAAGAGGGTTCTGGTGCGTCTTCTGCAGGATCACAACGTGGAGACCTGCAAGGACACCGTTGTGAGTCTCACTTCTTTCCTTACTGATGCTGATATCTGGTTGCTTGTGGAAACTGGGTCACACTTGATTTGGATAAAAAGTGTCTGCTAAATGAATACATGTCAAATGTTTTTCTTTCTTTCTTTCTTCAGGTTCCTCTGGAGTTTAATTGGATAATGCTTCCCAAGCAGCCGATCAAGCTGAAGTTTAGTCGAAGGGAACAGTAATCATCGATCAATGATGCGATCGACTCCACAATTATACCTTAATTATACCTTAATATACCTTAATACCTTAATTATCTCAAGAATTCTAAATATGGGCTTTGCATGACTTTTGTTTCACTTCTTCTTTTAGCTTTATCAATGGAAATGGAAATCTGTTCCAAGTCCTGTGCTGTTAAAGGATTGTGCTACAACTATGTAATTCCATCTGATCCAACAAATACTGGCGAACAGTACTGATGGATTTTGATAACACATTGTTATTTCATTCGGTGTGCTGTAAAACATATTCATTGGCTTTCATTGCCGTTTTGATCATGTTGCATAGATTTTACCTTTTAACTTTTTTATTGGATTAGTTTGCATTCCATCCACTTTCTGTTCATTCAATACAGTTGGAGAGAGACATTTCCTTTACAATCTCATTTGTTTTGGGTGATTCTCAAACATACATGAAGTATAATGTAATAATCTTGCATTTTATCTTTATTTTCGGGTATGTTAAAAAATCATTAGTGACGGATAACGCAAGCAGAATAAAAATGTGTTACCCATGTTCTATGTCTTTAGTTGTGTCAGAGCCTGATAATGACCAGTAAATGGACACACACACACACACACACACACACGAGAAATACAGATCTGAACTGAGCAGTTAAGAAATAAACATTCTCATCTATAGATACAGGCTTTTTTTTTTTACACACCTGTGTGTGACACCTGCTCCTTGACCTGTACCTGAATTCCCATTGTATAAGTTGCTTTGGATAAAGGCAGCTGCTAAATAGTAAAGTAGTGTGCGACCATATTAGATTTTGGACCAAACATAATTTTCCACCACAGTTATGTAACGTTTTCCAGTTGAGTACGTAAGATCGCGGTTAATTACAGGACCCTGTAATCTGTGGAGGTTGCATGGTCATCCTGCTTGTCTCCTATTGGTTTACTTAACCTTAACTGCTTTGGTTTTATGAACATGTGGACTTGGGTACACTTGACATTTCCTCTATATTTCTGCATTGTGTTGTTGTGTTGGAAGTCAGCTGCCGGTTGCCCTCTGGTGTGCTAATCAGCAAATACTGATGGTTTACTTAAAACACGGGTAGAGTAGAATGGCCTACAGTATCTATAGGCCTAATCATTCTTTCTTTCTCGTTCTTTCACTCTTTCTTTCGTTCTTTCTAGTCTGTTGGAAATTCTTTCTTTATTTATTTTTTCAAACTAGTGTGTTAAAAAGTATTTTAGTGTTTTACAAGGTTGTGACGGTTTGGGATTGTTGATATTTTGTTTGTGGCGCCGAAAGTAAAGGTGGTGAGGTTCACTAATTTTATGGTCTAAATCTGAATTTACAGTTCTTACGTACCCGTTTGCAAAGGTCCACACCATGAGAGACACGACGCAGATGTGTCGGCCTTAAAGAGCTACTGGAGCAGTAGCCTAGTTTATATTCACTAGATGGAGACACAGCCAGATAAAAAAAAAAGAGGAACTGGAATTTTGATGGAGTGCGTAGAATATTTTAAGGGACCTAAACTAAATGAGTTCAATCTCATGATATAACCATTCAAATTTTGTTGTTGTTGTGTGATATCAATTAAAACCAGACAGCTCTCTCTCTCTCTCTCTCTCGTTCCAAGCAATGGAGCTTTACAGAGAAGTCCCTTTAATATTACATTAGTGCTTTTTACATTCCTTTTTAATACAACAGAAATGCTCAAGAACACTAAATGCACGCACACGCCCACAAACATAATGTGTGGAGCTTACATATCTGGTTTGAGCGGTTGACACTGAGTTGCTCATGATGTTTTATCAAGCTGGCCCATGTGGCCTGTCCCCGTAATAGCCTTTCGGCCAATCACACACCATCTGTCACCGTCTGCATTTTATTCTCCACAGGAAGTGCTACACAGATTGTTAGGAGGTTAAAAGGCAGGAAGTCACATGGTGTAAAGGTCAGACAGAAACATGAAAAGTAGCCACTTTCTCTTGTACTTTAGGACATCCAACGGTTATGTTTAGTACTAAAATAAACTACCAATATAGCCTACAATTACAATTTCTCATTTCAATTAGTATTAGATGTATAACCTTTTTATACATTTTATTTATTTAATGCATTATTTTATTACTATTATTCATTATTACTCACGTATTCAATACCCAACATCTTCCCCATACCCCTATGAGATATGAGACCCAGAATAACAATAAACATTCTATGATAAACGGACAAACAGCTTTATCATTTATTTGCAATCATGTCCGGTTCTCTCGAGTACGTACACATCTATTCACATTAACACATTGGGTAAATAACTTGACCGCTATTCAAATAACTCGGAGGGTCTCGTTTTGGCCTATTTCCCGTGACTGGAACAAAGAACAACAGAATCCTACAGTGCACAGGGCGATGGCTGGCTGGGTAGGCCTAATCATTGCATAAGCTCCTTCTGCCTGGTGACACTGAACAATGGTTTGAAAGCACAGTTATGACTGACTGGGTATTCCCGATTTGGTCTGGCATTGTGCTGCGTTTCAATTCACTCAGATGAAGAAAGTTTGAATGGGAAATCTTAGAGCCGACTGGCCAGTCGGAATCTTAGGACGTGATAGGACCGGGATATTAAATGGGCGGGGGGGGGGGGGGGAA
>OOFB01010969.1:43858-58858 GCA_900323305.1 Trachyrincus murrayi | reverse complement strand
TCGCGTGAAATTACTTGGACTCGAAGGAGAAGGAGGAGGAGGAGGAGGAGGAAAAACACTTTGCAACAACAACAAAAAACTAACAAAAAAAAGAACAAGGCGGCACAATGCGGTCGCTGTCCGTAGTGCTGAACCCGCTGCTGCTGCTGCTCTGGTGCGGATGCTGCCCTTCAGCGGTGAGTGCATCTCCCTCTCTTATCCTCTCCCTCTCTCATCCTCGGGCACTTCGACAGGCCAGAGGACTGACACGACGCGCAGCTGTAGGTGTGCATGCGTGTAGGGTGATGGGTGGTGACATGTCCGTTAAGGTGTCATTTTTTTGTGTAGTCCTCCTTCAACCAAATGAAGACTCTAACAAGAGGGGAGGAGGGCTATTGGTGAACGGAAAGGAATTATTAAAAGGGCAATATTTGTGTGTATGTTTATTTTAATTTTTTATAGGCTATTTCACCTCTGTGGACTATGACATTAAATAACGCTAACCAATATCCCTCATGAAAAAAGTGACACTTCTTTAAGAGAAAATTGTTTTAATTGGAAATACAAACGCAGGACTGTGGTCAGCTGCGGGAAGGGAGTGTGTGTGTGTGTGTGTGTGTGTGTGTGTGTGTGTGGGTGTGTGGGTGTGTGGGTGTGTGTTTCATTGCCTATCTCCCAAGACAAAGTTGTGATATCGATCCTGTTGGGCACCGGTGGATTGGAGTGGAGGTTGTATTAGAAGATTAGAGAAGGTTAAGCTGCACCTTTTGACACGGTATAAATTGTGTATAAATATTGGATGGCCTTGGCCATAGGCAATTAATAATGTACTCTGAGAATCAATCACTTTCATAGTTCATTTCATAGTTCATTTCCTGGCAATACTAGGAGCATTAGCTATAGCAGCAGGATGCAGATCACCAAGTCATTTGGACAAGAATAATGGTCAATTAGGTTGTTAATTCCTCGTCTTGTAGGCCTAACGCAGAACCCTCACAGAGAACGTCATGAATAACCATGAATCAAATTCACTGATTTATGTTTATTCACGTTCTGAATATCCTGCCATTTTGAGGCTTTGAAGGCAAAACAGGCACCGTTTTCTGTTTAAAAGAAACACGCAAATTGCATCCCAAAAGGTAGCACCAGCTGTCAATTCAACGGGGTTAAAAACTCCAGACCTGTTTTTTTTTACTTGATAGAGGTCGGTCGGCCGGGGAGAGCGGCCGTGAGACTTGGGCTAACAGATGAGATGGGGCTCGCGTGTGGCAGTGGGAGGGGGAGGAAATGTGAGCCGAGGACAGGATGTGTGACGCCCCAGAGACAGAAGATGCAGAACAAAAAGAGAGACACGGTTTACGGGTTCGTAGTGAAACTCTCTTCTCTTCAGGTGCCCTTCAAAAAGCAGAGAAACCAGAATCTGTATCTGATCGAGACAGAGAGAGAGCGAGAGCGAGAGCGAGCGGGAGCGTACCTGCGTTCCAAGACGCCCGTGTTTTTCTTTCCTTTCATCCCGTCTCCCTGTGAAGCCACGAGGGAGAGGCAGAACCCGGCATCCGCTGCACAGCATTGCAACACCTCCACAACCCACCCACCCCTCACCCGAGTCCACACCCCCCCCCACCCCCCACAGCACAGAAAGGCTACATGCCTCTTTAAAGCTGCTGTAGGTAAGATTTAACAGTTGTAAGCAGAGCGAGGGGCAAAGAGCAGAAGAGAGCATGATTTTGAAAATAAACAACGCAATAAGAAAAAACACACCGCGCCTCTCTGCTCCTTCAGTGTGCTCAAATGATTGACAGGAAAGACGGATTCCCCGAACCGATCAGGTAAGAGATTGCCCTGATTGGTCAGAAATGAGCCGGGAGCGGTCTAAAATCTAAATTGGCTCCCTACAGAGGCAGGCGCACAGCCAACCAGAATAGATATGCTCACAAAGCATTTCACTCACTAATAGCTGACGGATGGCTATGGTATTTCTAACAGATTGCACTCAAATTATAGCTCTTAAACCTTATATACGGCACCTTTAACATTAGAAGATCAAGTACGTAAGATGAAGTGTAAACATACACGTCTTATTAACTTTAGTTTTGTGATTTTTTAAATAATTTAAATAATATATTGATTCTTATTTAGTAACTTGCAGTTTGTCCTCAGTAGTGCAACAGTGGCAGGAGAACATTAGAGGGGAACAGAGATAAGCACACATAGGAGGTATCACAGGAACACAGAGGCCTGCGTTGTAGAGGAGATGTTATTCCAAGAGTCACAGGTGAAGAAAAAGAAAAGCAGACAAAGTCTGCATCCCAAAGATCCCCCACATCTCACAAAAACGGCTCTGATCTAAAAGGAGAGACGTGATAGGCTACAGAGCCATTTCTTATACAAGCGACAGTGTGGTGCTTCAAAAGAATGCTTTTTTATGGATAATTCAAATCTTCCTGCTTTCTTCTGTCTGCTGTGACGTCTCTATTCATTCCAATAGGCGAGGAATCTCTTTTTAAACGTTTGAAAAGAGAGGGGATTTAAACTATTCATGTGGACCAGTCCGTGTCGAATTGACAAGAAAAAGGCAAAAAGAAAATTAGCGTAAAGCCGCCAGTGAAGGTAAACTGTTCTTTTCACTGGCGGGAGCTGGCTAGCAGGAGACCCAAGACGATCCTCTGGGATCTGCATCGTTTCTTAAACCAAATCAATACACACACACACACACACACACACACACCTGTCTCCAATAAGTTTTCTCTCCAAGGATGTTTAGTTTAGTGGGTAGGCAGTTCCGCGATCTACAGTCAAAGCTCGCTGGCATCAAACTATCGACCGGCGGGTTGTAGAACCACCGCCACCATTTAAAATCTGCCATCTCACGTCAATTCAGCAGATGCTGGGTGACACTGTGGGCACTGAAATACTCCTGCTGAAATGTGTCTTCTTCTGAAATTGCCATTAACAGCTTGAAACAAGCTGGTTTTTATGGCGGTGACGGACGCCTCTGGTCTGTAATGTTGTTTGATGAGGCAGGACTTTTAGACACGTCAAGGAGTAAGGACAACTATGCTTTGTTTGTTTTTAAAGAGGGAAAAAGAAAAAAAAGCTCAAACAATTCGAGTTTATCTGTTTTGTCCCTGTGGGATTTTTAGATGAAGCACCTCATTGCCATCTGAGAGGAGTGTGGGGGGAGTGTGTGTGTGTGTGTGTGTGTGTGTGTGTGTGTGTGTGTCTCCACATGCAGACCATCAGACCCAAGGAGGGCTGGCAGGTCTACAGCTCGGCCCAGGATGCAGACGGTCGCTGCATCTGCACCGTGGTGGCGCCCGAACAGACCCTCTGCTCCAGAGACGCCAAGGGCAGGCAGCTCCGCCAGCTCCTGGAGAAGGTGTGTGTGTGTGTGTGTGTGTGTGTGTGTGTGTGTGTGCGTGTGTGTGTGTGTGTGTGTCTGTGTGTGTGCGTGTGTGTGTGTGTGTGTGTGTGTGTGCGTGCGTGTGTTACACATAGACATATACATACATAGTTTACATTGTGGTGCACATTCGCATCATGCCCACACACACACACACACACATTGATCGTATCTTTATTCATGGCGCTCCGGTGGCCTAATCCTCACACCCAGATTGCGGTGGTGAGGTCCCTAACCCCATTCTCCACCTCTGCTTACATTACATGGATGACATCAGCTCAATGAGTCACAAAACACTTCCACCTCAGCCTGGCAGACACCGCAGTGTCTCCCACCAAGAGCAAAACAAGGGAAAACATTCAAGGCTCTTAATAATCCCGACCATCCAATTAGTCCCGTTGTTTGTTTGGATTCTTGTCTGCTAAACGAAAAAATCGAAATTTCTAAATTAAGTCATTATTTTTGGTCATTATTTGTTACGTGGACGGCATTTTATTTACCTTTTTGATTTGATTGAACTAATTTGCAACGGCTAAATTGATATTATATCAGGTCTGCCAACTGGCATGCATCACACTTTAGGAGAAACCATCATTTTGATAAAGAGACATAACGTTAAACTTCACATAGAGGGTTGGAAATCAGCTAAAGTGTCGTGAAATGAGCTCAGTCTAAAAAGAGGGGGTGTATTTTTAACCCGGATGGCAAACAAACAACATTGAACAACAACCAAGGCATCGATGCGTCTACCCGACGCTGACATGAATGTGCGAACGACCCACACATTAAGCTATTGCTTCGGCCTCACATGTGAATGGTGTTTTGTCATCCACTCCGTTCCCTCCGTCACTAATGTACTAATGTGCCTGAGGGCCCCGGTCATGTTGTTTCAGGGTCTCTCATCCGGAGCAGGAAAAGCATGCGGGGCACAATGTATGCCAGTCCCCTGCCACTTTGCTGCTGGAGTGAGGAAGGAGGGAGAGAGGGAGAGGGAGAGAGAGAGAGAGAGAGGGAGAGAGAGAGAGAGAGAGAGAGAATGTGTTTTTCAATGCGTTTGCTGCATTGCTCTTTGGGCCTCTTTATGAACCATAAACCATAAACCTGGTGAACCTTATTTAAACCAGAGGTCATCCTTTGAACCGTACAGCTTTCAGTGTTAAAAACATCCACGCCTTATTTTGAATGTTCAATCCTGGACATATGCGATCACTGAATAAAGTGGTCCACATTGCTGTGTAATTTACAGAGCACATGGCCATTAGGCGTATGCCAATATGACAATATGACTATTGTGTTCCAGTGAAAGTAAGGTGGTGCTGGCTACACACTTTTCTCTAAAGGTTTATTTAATTCCAACATGTTTTCAATTAGATCAGAAACAGGCAAAAACACAATTGGGAATTCAATATATGTTCTGAACATTATTTTTTTAATGAGCTATGGTATATACCCTTACACACTTAAAACTATAAAAAGAGTATAGAAATATGAAATACATTAAATTAATAGAAAATAGAAATATAGCAACATAGGCCATAGCAACTTAACTTAGTCATTTTGGAAAACTACTACAAAGCCCTGTTTTGTATGTATATTGTATGTTCATATATATTCATGGGATAATTGATCATTTAATTTAACGTACTATCTAAAGTGTCGTCGACCAACAGAAACCCTGCGTTGTCTGATGAAACGATGGAAGGAGAAGAGTGTGTATTTCCCTTGTTTATGCACTTTTCCACGACAACATTCTAACTGATGATCAATCTTCCTCACGAAGAATAATCATTTTCCAATGGTCATCGCTGTCCAAGTGTCATTTGAAGCTCGGCTCCCTCCCACCTTTGCTTCTCCTCGCCTTTCTCCTCCTCTCTGCTCCTCTTCCTCTTGACAAAGGTCAAAGAGTGGACTGGTTCCTTTGGACTTAAGAACAC
Source organism: Trachyrincus murrayi (assembly GCA_900323305.1). NCBI lineage: Eukaryota > Metazoa > Chordata > Actinopteri > Gadiformes > Macrouridae > Trachyrincus > Trachyrincus murrayi. The sequence continues at coordinate 53,542 of OOFB01010969.1, read as the reverse complement.
GGGAAGCCCACATTACGCTGAGCACAGAGGACGTTTCAATCTCGCCGCCGACGGGGGGGAGAGAAAAGAAATCAATGCTACGCTGTTTGGTTTTCCTCCAAAGGTGCAGAACATGTCGCAGTCGATCGAGGTTCTGAACCTGCGGACGCAGAGGGACTTTCAGTACATCATGAGGATGGAGAGCCAGATCAAAGGCCTCAGGTCAAAGTTCAGGCAGATCGAGACTGACAGGAAGACGCTCGTCAATAAGAACTTCCAGGTATACTTTTGGGTTTGATCTCGGCTTTTTTTTGTGTGCCACATTTCCAGGCAATGTTGCCTCTTTCCTCTGAAGGCAGCTTCAGAGGAAAGAGGCAACTTCCTCTGAAGCTGCCTTCTTTTGAAGGGAAAGTAAATCGATAAACGATTATTCCTGATTAGATTTCCATAGACTGGCTGTGGTGTCATCAGGGCAAAGATACCCTCGAATTAGTTTTAACCTAGTTTCAAAGTCAGCTCTCTGTTTGCTCCGGAATAACTATTGATGACTATTATTTTTCTGTTAAAATGATAAGACAATTATAACGACGGCAACATATACATTTTGCTTGTTTGATTCTTGATCAAGCACAAACAGGATCAATGCATACACCGTATGAGTTTGTAAATGTGATACATTACTAGGAGCCGTCTAGGCATACCTTTCCCCCGTCTCCAGGGTTGTTTACCTTTGCATTAGAGTCTCAATGAAATCCACAATCGATGGGAATTAATAAAACATTGTAACGTCAAACTTCTCGTGTGTACGACGCATTCCACGCGTTTCCATTCATCCGACGAAAGTCACAGGTGCATGTGTTCATAACACGTAGTAAGTAGTCAACACGAAGTGTGAACCTTTTAAACGATAGCAAGATGGTGACCCAGAACCTGCTAGCCTCCCCTCTGCCTCTCCCCCGGTTACCCCAGGATCTCAAGGGGAAGATGGAGGCGCTGCAGCCTCTCATCCCCGTGCTGGAGCAGTACAAAACGGACGCCCGGCTCATCACGCAGTTCAAGGAGGAGATCCGCAACCTGACGGCCATCCTGGTGGCCATCCAGGAGGAGATGGGGGCCTATGACTACGAGGAGCTGCAGCAGAAGGTGGTCAGCCTGGAGCGCCGCCTGCACAGCTGCATGAGCAAACTCAGTAAGAGCTCAGAGGCCCGCATTCAGACCGCTTCACTTTGGTTTCCTGCGGTCGCTCTCCAAACTTTCTGTCGTGACGGAACCCTGCGGTTCACTAGCGAAGGGACTTTATATGCTAATGATTGATTGTATGATGCCATGTGATGGTATTTTTTGAGTTTGACACGCAAAATATACTTTGCAAAGCTTACAGTGTAGTCTCTGCCTCTTCCGTTCACACGTCGCCATGTGACTCGTCCTGAACGTCTGATACACGGAGCGTGTTAAGCCGCGCAATTAGCATTATAACAATTATCTGTGGTGCAGATGATTCCAGACTGAAGGGTCAGATCAGATGTCTCAAGAGGTGCCCAGAGCTGCATTAGAGCAACACTATCAAGGTTGGGAAGGGTGTCCCGGGTTCAAATTGCCTTGTGGACGTGTCCTTGCTATTGCCTGTCCTTGCTATTTTGCCTTGCAAGACAACAAGCCTGAAACGCGGGACCCAGACCACTGTGCCTTGTGAGGTCACAAGTTAGATCCCTGCTGTGAATATGCATTGTGTTGCAGAGGAAGTAGATGGAGTTCGAAAGCACAAACTGTGCCCTGGCCTTGGTGGAGCTGGGCATAATAAAATACTAAAATATATTATGGCCTCATGAATACATCATGAGCAGGATTTGTTTTTCATCTTTCGAGTGATTTTTGTTGTATCCATGTTTCCCAGCGATTTAGTGAAACTACATAAAAAACATAAAATACCTGCGCCCAGCAGATGATAAGGGCGTTCTAGCTGTAAGATGGAAGATTCAGTTCAGGGCATTTCTTTTTTGTAATGAACTTTTCTGCAATGATAGGAGTTGATTGTTAAGATTGAATTATCGCTGTGTACTCCAGATGGTCCGCCTTTGAACTTTGAACTTGTCTTTTGTCAGCCACTGCTCTGCCGTTTAGCAGAGAACGCCAGGCAGAGCGTTTACAGCAGCCCTGTAACCCTGGCTTGTTGCTAAAACATGGCCGGTGTGTTGGGGAATGGGGTGTGTATCTATGACCTAATCTGGGATGCAGCAGTCGTACTGTGCTACAGCAGACCTTCTGGAGGGAGACGGCTCAGAGTCTGGGCAGGAAGGCAGAAACTGAAAGTGAGATATTCTACCGAAGAGAAGCTAAGTGGCAAGATGGAGTTTTGAGAAAAGGATTTTAATAAGTGTATTTCTACAGTGGCATATCTACACGGTATTGATCTGAAACCATTTACCAGTACTGGCCAAGTTTGTGCTGTTAGCCAATTACACGCTTACAGATCCCCGCCCCCAAGTAACGCGATTGGCCAAAATAAATATGACGCGAAACACCCCGTTCACCCAGATTTCAGCTGATCTGACCTATCAGACTCCAGGTAAATAATCAACAGTGTGATTTGTGAGACTAGTATCTTTGTGACTACACTGTGTGATGATGTGTTCCCAAGAGTGTGGCAAGCTGATGAAGATTACGGGCCCGCTGACGGTGAAGACTTCAGGGGCCAGGTTCGGAGCCTGGATGACAGATCCTCAGGCTTCACCCGAAAACAACAGGGTGAGTTGGTACTAATGCACAGCTCAACACCATGACGTGATTGGTCGCAATACCGTGGATCTGGATCCGGTTACTGAAAATGTGGCTACCAGTAGTACAGACGTGTAGGCTAGGGCACATAAAAAACATTGACTCGTCAGTCTTAAGGGACCAGTGCGCTGGCGCTGTGTGTCCTGTGCCAACCGCCCCCCCAAGCCTTTGAAGCCACTTTGTTCAATAATTTACATACAACTGCCACCCTCCTGTTGCTCCAAGAGGACATGTTTTATTCAAACTTCTCATGACTTTCTTTCTTACCTACCTCCTCCTTTCCACTACCTTCCTTCCTTCCTTTCATGCTCCCTTCCTTCCTCTGTTCCTTCCTCACTTCCCTGGACAGCAAACACGTCACCACACCAACACAGGAGACAATTACTCCACATAACATCACAGACTGACATGAATACAAGAAGCAAAAGACACACGCGTGTTATACAATGGACGCTGACATGTAAATATTTTTCTTAATAGAATAGAAATAGAAAGCACATCTGACATGATGTGGGCTACGCTACATGTGACAGCTACGCCGACGAGCAGAAGGCTATCGGTGAACCCTTTCGACGACGCTTTTTCGAACCCTTTTTTTGTTCCTCCAGGTGTGGTACATGGACAGCTACACCAACAACCGCATCGTCAAGGAGTACAAGTCCATGGAGGACTTCGTGGCGGGCGTGGAGTCGCGGACGTACACGCTGCCGTTCAAGTGGGCCGGCACCAACCACGTGGTGTACAACGGCTCGCTGTACTACAACAAGATCCAGAGCAACATCGTGGTGCGCTACCGCTTCGAGACAGGCCGCGTGGCCGCACAGCGCGCCCTGGAGTCGGCCGGCTTCCACAACGTCTACCCGTACACGTGGGGCGGCTTCTCCGACATCGACCTGATGGCGGACGAGCTGGGCCTGTGGGCGGTGTACGCCACCAACCAGAACGCCGGCAACGTGGTGATCAGCCGGCTGCACGCCGACACGCTGCAGGTGCTGCGGACGTGGAACACCGAGTACTCCAAGCGCAACGCCGGCGAGTCCTTCATGATCTGCGGCACGCTGTACATCACCAACTCCCACCTGACGGGCGCCAAGGTGTACTACGCGTACGCCACCGCCACGTCCACGTACGAGTACACCGACATCCCCATCCACAACCAGTATTTCCACATGTCCATGCTGGACTACAACGCCCGCGAGCGCTCGCTCTACGGCTGGAACAACGGCCACCAGGTGCTGTTCAACGTCACGCTGTTCCACGTCATCAAGACCGACGACGACTCGTGAGAGACAAGGGGGGGGGGGGAGGCGGTGCATTGTGGGGGAAAAGGGGGCGTGGCGAACAGGAAGTATTAATTGTGGCTCTGTGACCGTGTGTCCATTTGATTTATTTTCTGTTTTAGTTTTTTTTAACTGAGTAAATGTTTTTGTTTGTTTGTTCGTTTGATGGTTTGATATTTATGTGTTTATTGACGTACCAACATTTGTTTTAGTTGTGATTTTTCTTTTTCCATGAAAAGGTGTCCACCGTTGATCACTAAAGTGGCTACATCTTATACAGAATATCACAAACTCAACATATATAAATATATATCCTTTTTTAAATCCAAGCAGGTGAGCCTGTACATTATTTTCCCTTCTATTTTACCCAGAATGACGCCTGTCATAGTAACAGAACTTTTAAAATGCACGGAAAAAAACTGCATATCCAATTTGAAAAAGAAATTAATCCGAATTGACATATTTAGGTAAAACTTTAACTTCTTCGCTTGAATAATTCCAGAATTCTTCCTTCCTCCGATAAGAACCAATCAATTTGATGTGAAGTGGACACAATTCAAATCAAAGGTAGGTAAGTAAATCATTAGAAATGAAAACAGAAGAGAGAGGCGTATGTGAAGCAAAATGTATAGGGTTTCACCTTGGTAAAAAACACTTAGTATCCGATATTTGCCACTGGCTGTTTTCTTTAATTATTTTGATTTATTCCTTTGCTACTGCAGTCGCTAATCGTTCAATACCTTCCTTCCCTTTCATTTAATTAAAATTTTTGTTCATTCATTTTTCACTGCCTCATTAAGACAGTCAATCTTCATCCATTTCCATCGGAAAGATATTTTCCGCCTCTGTAATTAAACGTAAATGACCTGTATCGATACTTGGCTATTTTGTATTTCTCAGCAACAATTCGAGGAGAGGATGTGTATGCTTTATACAGCGCTGTACATTCTGCACGTGGGTACCAGCTTACGTACATGAATGTTGGCTATTACTCTTAGTGGTTTATACTGTAACTCTATGGCTGTGTGTTTTGGATTCGCAAAACATCCCATGTCCATCCCTCACTTCAACTATATTAATGGCAATTTCTCATCGATGCCAATAACACGAGATCAATATTGTGAGCGTTCATTTGTGTGCATAGCAACTGCTCGATAAATAAAGTAATGTATGTTTTCATGATGGTGTTGTTGTTGTGTGGCAGCAGTTAGTTGTCATGTGGTGGTTGAGGAGGATCCAATTATTTATTCCAAAGTAACGTTCCAGTCCACAGCAACAGCCAGTCCATGTCCATTAGGGCTAGACTGGTAAACGGCACAAGTCGATTGGGCTCGGTAGTTTTCTCTGTACGCCAGCATCAGAAAATTACACAAAATTGTTGAGGGATGTCAGCCAATAGAAAGTTTTCCATCAATTTGTTACTTTCTTTTTGTGAAAATAATTGAAATAAAAGACAATAAAATAAGGAATAAAAAAAACATTTCGCAGATGCAAATGAATACGTTGTATGAAGTTAAAATAACTACAAACAAAGTGAACTGTAGACATGTTGTCAGGTCAAGTCTACTTGCTCTTCATCACAGTTCCAGTCTCAAAGGGACGACGCCCCCTAACCTTAAGCCCTTATAAGGGCGTCTTGTGTCCTGTAGGTCTGAGGGCCCGTCTGGAGGAGGGGAGGTGTGAGGGCACTGTGTATATGTGATGACCCGCCGTGGTAGTACAGGACAGGATCAGCTGCTCCCAACAACACACACACACACACACACACCATGTGAATCACGCAGGAGTACACACACACACACACACACACAAGTAAACACAAACAAACAACAGTGGGGTCCCCACCGCTCAAAAACTGCTGATCGCCAGCGGGGAGCCTTCTACACACACACACACACACACACACACACACACACACACACACACACACTCAGACAGAGAGACAAACACACTCAGACAGATGAACACACACATACACACAAACACACCCAGGCATATAAATAGTCACGCACACACACACAAGCAAGTCAATTAAACATGCACATGTACTCACACAAACCAACACATATGGGACACATACACACCCACACATACACACACAATGACATACATATATACAATAAACACGCCACATATGTGATGCAGTCATACACACGCAGGCACATTAAACTCACACAAACACACACACACACACACACACACAGTAAGCCGCACACAAGCCGTGCTACACCAGTGGCGGGCAGCTCTGCTCCAGCTGTGTGTCTCTGCTGCAGGCCAGATCAATGAAGCTCCACCAGTCAGTCAGACAGGAGGCCTGACCTTAAAAAAAAAAGGTCAGAGAGCCGGCCAGACCACCTGCGTGCCTCAGGCTATGGATCTCTGGGGGTTGGGGTTTTAGACTTTCAAGCATCCAAATTTAATTGATTCAGAAGCCCCTCTTTGCCAACTTCAAAACATCGCCGTTTGACAGGCTGGACCATCAGAAATGTGCATGCTGCCATAACTCCCTAATCTCACAGCTTCAGTCAGGGAATAAGAATGAGGGAAGGAGAGTTATCTGGAGCCCTGCTAAAAGAGACTGGAACCTACTTGTTTTCAGTTGGGTGATAGTTGTCAACATTTCATGCCCAGAGAGCATTGCAGTTAAACTGCAAGGGGCAGTAATTATCATAATAAAAACAACTGTCACAATAGGGGATGTTTTTACCAGCATGTCAGTATACCAGCTTAATAGAAACTGGAAACGGTGAATCTGAATCTGAATCAGAAAGAGCTTTGAGGCTTTGGTACACTTTACAAATAAGGTTAGCCTACTTCTTTATCCAAAACAGGCAACAACAAAATGACAATGGTATTGAGTTAAAGTGGCTATCCTTCATTGATTCAAGGTTTTTAATTAATTGTTTTGTCTTTAGAGAGAGGGTGCTGATGTGAATGCTAACCAACTTTTCTTCTTTGGCATTCAAAAACAATTATCTTGTGTGTGACCTTATTTAACATTTGGAACAGATTCTGGCACATCCAATCCTTCATTAGTTCAATAAACACAGTCAGTGTATTTTATCATTTAAAAGCAAGTAGGAATTTTCTGTGTGTAAGTATGGTGAGAGATGTAAAGAAAAGAGGCCCTAGGCTTGAACCTTGGGGTACTCCAAATGTGATATTTGTTCACTCAGACGCATTGCTGCAAATGGAGACAAAACTGTCCCCATCTTGATGACCTACATGACCTAACTGAGGATCCTGAAGATCCAAGCCACTTTTCACTTGGTTGGTTAACCTAACGACAGCAGCAAATAGCATGCGCATGTTATTACTGCTTTTGTTCACAATATTGTGAGTCTGCCCCAAGGGAGAGAGTTAAGAGAGTCATTATAAACAGTGCACTTCTTCTTTCATTTAGTATTCATCTGATAGGGAACTCAGAAAAGAACAGAAGAACAAGGCCATGCACAACAACATTGAAATATTCATAATAAACACATCCAAGATATTACCCTCATTGTGAGGAGGGGGGGGGGAGGGGGGTTACTGCAGCCTATTGGAAGACGCAAGTGCACTCCCTATTTCTGTTAAGGTAGATGACAGCATGCACCACTGCAATTATCCACCGATCTCTCTGAGGACAGATAAAGTTATCTGCTGATCCCTCCGAGGACAGATAAAGTTATCCGCCGATCCCTCCGAGGACAGATAAAGTTATCCGCCGATCCCTCCGAGGACAGATAAAGTTATCCACCGATCCCTCCGAGGACAGATAAAGTGGCGTCTCTGTATCAAAAGTGAGAGCATATACAGATATCTAAAATCAGATATGTAACAAGAAGCACAAAGCCGTACAAAAAAAAGAGCATGTCCAAAAAAGATGAAGTTAATAAAAAAAAATAATGGCCATCTTGATTGTATAAACCATTCTCATTTTTCCAGACTGAGACATGCAGTTGGTGGAAACTCAATTTCGATGCTGTCAGTCGCAGTCTCAGACTGGCCACGGTGCCACCGGCTGATGTCTTCAACATGAGTGAGCTGTGGAGATTGAAGTCATTAAAGTTAACAGCCAGTGGTGGTGTGGAGCACTTAGGCCTTACATTCAAAGCAGCATTATAACAAGGCGAGATTTAGTCTCTTTCAACTCCTCTGCCCCTCCCCCCCGCCCATCCTCTCAACCCAGCATGCACGCAGACACGCACACAGGCACACACACACAACATACAAACGGGCAGTTTATAAGGACAGCCTGAAAAGAATGTGGTATACGGGGACATGCCTTGTTTATATGGATTTGTGTGTGTTATGAATGTATTTTTGTCTTTAGTTTTACTTCTGTATTTTGTAGACGGTAAATGTTCTATTTTATATACTGCACCAAATCTGACATCTGGAAATACAATTACCATAATAACTGTGGCTACTGTGTATGAAATAGAGGAGAGAAGCTCAGACAGTACCACAGCATCATAAGCCTGGGTACCACTACAGGGGTCTGCAGACACTGCGCCCCTGCTTGACCCTGTCTGGCCAGTAGGGGTTCAGAGTTCAGAATCCTACACTTGCCATTCCTTCTTCGTCCGTATGGCTTTTTCTTGGAACATAATGTTTTCATAATTATATCAAATGTGTGTGTGTGTGTGTGTGTGTGTGTGTGTGTGTGTGTGTGTGTGTGTGTGTGTGTGTGTGTGTGTGAGACTGTGTGCACACCGGATTGTGCACACACACACACACACACACACACACACACACACACACACACGTGAATATGTCACATTGTGTAATTGGGTTTCTTTTCAGATGACTAGATATGGAAATTAAGCATTGATTGTTCTGATCTCTTAGAAAGGAAAATGCTTATTAGACAATAGGAAGGGTTTGAAAACAACAATAATTTGCTGTCTTTTTGTGTATTATAATAAATCAGGACACAAGCAGTGGCCAGGATCCTTCAGGTGCATTTTACAATCTAGTTCATCTCGCCCAAACTATTCATTATACAGTTCTTAGAGAGATGAGACTGGGACTTTAACCACAATTTTAACAATGCAAATATATCTCCCAGGACCTTTTAATATATTTAACTTTAACTTATTTAATATATATATAGTTATACATGGTCTTTCTGTTGGGGGCGGGTGTTGTACTAGTCTAGTCTATTTCCCAAAGTCATCCAGTCTCCAAACATCTCCTAACCCCTCCCAAGGCAATTATTGACCAATACATGAGGACTGGAGACGTCCCGTTCCCCGTAAGTTGCTTCAGAGGATCAAAGTTTTAACTTTATTTACGCTCCGGAAAAAAAACATTGACGCGGGCCTGAGGACGTCACAGACAAAGTAAAATTTTAGTTGAAATGACGTCACTTTTACAGGGGTTGTCCAGCTTTGTTTAACCACAAAGAGTAGTTAGAGAACTTCAGTCATTCTCCTCAGAGTCAGGCAAGACAGGAAGGATAGTCAGACAGGCAGAAGACAGGTAGACAGGAAGGTGTACAAGTGTCCTTCACGCTGGGGACTAGAGACCAGTTCACGGATCCATCCAATCTATTTTGAACACAGCGGTTTGGCTCGGCCCCTATTTCTCTGTCTCTCGCTTCTATGCTGGCTGCCCAACGCTGTCCCCATCCCTTATCTGTGTGCAGACAGGGGCCAAGCGTCTG
>OOFB01010969.1:13227-23461 GCA_900323305.1 Trachyrincus murrayi | reverse complement strand
ACTGAACAGGTAGGACATGGGGTACATCATGGGTGTCACCGACCACCTGGGGGGGAGGGTTAGGGTTAGGGTTGGGGTGGGGGGGGGGGGGGGGGGGGTCTCCGGTCTCTTGTGTTGTCTTTTCTAGTACGACGCTGCCAGACGCGGCGCTCCGTGGCTCGTCTGGCACGCGCCCCCCGTAGTTTTCCAGGAGCACTGGAAACCACAGAGTCAAGTGAGAGCCCATTGAGCTCCTATAATGTCCCTACCATGTCCCAGAAGAGGTTGGCCACCCAGTAGACCAGCGGGCTGACCCCGCTGACAAACTGCAGGTGCTTGGCCTTGGTGGCGCGCTCCTGGACGAGGTAGAGGACGAAGCTGGCCGGGATGAAGGACATGGCGAAGATGACGCAGATGGCCACGACCGCGTCCACCGACGTTTTCAGCCTGAGAGAGAGAGAGAGAGGAGAGAAGAGGTGTCAACATGGCCGATTAAGAAGACATTGAAAACACATTGCGGGCCGATTCGTGATTCAAGGTTGCTGTGTTTCTCTGAGGGGAAGTTTGGATGTGACGTTTGCAATGTTTTGAAATTGCGATCGGCCACATTCCTCAACGATGGCGACAACGATGACGATTCACAACACGGATCAGTGTGCAACCTAGCATCACCGTTCCGTTACGAATATGAATATTATTTTAATTTCAATTGAAGCACCAATCAGACAGAATCAACCTAAATGCACAGCGGGTCGATAAAGGAGGACCAACGGGCGGGGGGGGCGTCCGCCTGACTCACACGGTGACCTCGGACAGCTGCTCCTTGGTGAGGTTGAGCGGGTGGTTGACGGCGGTGATGCCGTACTCCACGGGGTTGGCCGTGGGCGGCAGGAAGGCCCGCAGGATGGCGTTGTTGGCCACGTTCATGAAGGACGCCATGGCGTGCCAGCCCTTGTTGTTGTACCACACCTGACGTAGGAGGGGACCCAGAAGTGACACATGTACACGTTTGTATGTGGTAGATGGAGGTTTTGTTTTTTAATATAAGAAAGGTATCAGCGTCTGAACATGAATACAATTTAAATGTAATGTTAATCTAAAAAAAAGCATAGCGTGGAAAATCGAATCATTATATAATATGACCTTCATATTGAATTCACTCTCACCTTCATATTGAATTCACTCTCACCTTCATATTGAATTCACTCTCACCTTTATATTGAATTCACTCTCACCTTTGTATTGAATTCACTCTCACCTTTATATTGAATTCACTCTCCATGTATCGAAGGAACGGTCCGATGTCCTTCAGAGCGCGTGCAGAATGTTTCCCCTGTGAAAGAAAACATCATTATTGTCGTCAGACTTGCTACTTTTGTTGTTGTAGTTACATGTATTTTACTAGCTCTATATAGAACTGACAGTATTAGTGTTTCTGAATAGCTATATACCTATATATGAAAAAAAATGTGGTCTATATCGTGGTATTGAAGTAATTCAACGAGTAATTCAGAGAGCTAATTTTCATTGTGTGGGCACTGTAAGTGTTTTAGATTTCTTGAGCTATCAAGTACCCCCGTGATGTTCAGCATCCGGCCCACTTGCTGAAAAGCGTCCTGAAGTTCTCTGGGGTCCACGTCCAAGATGGGGAGCTGTCCACCAACTGACAAACCTCCGTATCTGTAGACAGGGTGGATGGTTACGCTCATCGTCAGGCGACAGTTTTTTAAAGGTAATACATATTACATACACTAGAGGGCGACATAGTACAAACAGTCAAATGATTACCTTTGTTCATTCACCCAGTACTTGCTCTTCAAACTGTGAAAACATATCGGTAAAACAAGCACGAGCTAATTAAACATGGAATATCATTTTAATACACTGAATAGATAACAAACAAAGAAAATAAACAAGAGAGCAATCTTTGCATGTTTAATTGATATTAGTCTTGGGGGCTGTTTGTCTTGATTTCTCACACATTGGTAAACATACACGCGCACTACACTTAGATGCAGAACCAAGCCCATGCACACACTCACACACAAACACACACACACACACACACACACACACACACACACACACACACACACACACACACACACACACACACACACACACACACACAGAGAGAAGGAGAAAGACAGAGAGACACGCACACACAGACAGAGAGAAGGAGAAAGACAGAGAGAAAGACAGAGACACACACACACAGACAGAGAGAAAGACAGAGAGAAGGCGAGAGAAAGACAGAGAGAGAGAAAGGGAAGAACACAGATTTCTATATCCCCCTTTTTTCAATTTAATTGACTGTATTATAATGCTGTGAAATGCAAACGTAAAGCACTAAAGTGACTAAATGTATTTTTCTCTAGTTGAGTTCTAGGTTTTTTTTCTAACAATTTGCTACAACAACTATGCTGAAGATCCCGATGATGAAATAAAACCTACGTCTTCCCAGCCAGGCACCTGTGGAAGCGTGACCCACCTGGTTCTGATGAGGCTAGGGTAGGTCTTGACCAGGAAGTCGGAGATGTTGTGCTCCGTCAGGTCCAGCATGACGTCCCCCGTGGGCTCCGTGCGGTGGCGGGGGGGCAGCCCCCCGGCCCCCAGGGGACACACGGGCATCATGGTCAGCCTCTTGCCCTCGCTGCACTGGCAGGAAGGGGAGGGGTTCCCCGAGTGCCACTCAGGGCTCAGCAGGATGTTGCTGACCAGCGGGGAGACGTCGGGGTCGGCCCACGCCGAGGTGTTGCCACACGGCATGCTGGGTAGAGAGAGATCAGAACCAAACAGAGAGCAGGGTAGAATAGAATGGAACAGAACACATCAGAGTCAGAACAGGTTAACAGTAGTAGGTTAACACACAGGAATCAACATAGGAGGAATCTGCCTTGGTGCACTGCTACACTGCATTTGCTTCATAGGTTAATGATTTAATTAAGTGTCTTTGAACCTGTTTTGAGTGTGTCAATAGTAGTTATCAGTTACATATAGAATATAGATAAGCGAGTGCATATACAGGAAGCTATATGCGGTGCTCTCATGTGATTATGGATCCCATCGCAGTTCCTGCTAAGACACGCCCACGCTGCACAGAATCACGCCGTGATTGGCTGGTGACACGCTGCTTACTAAACATAACCATCTCTAACCTAATGCCTAAACTTAACCACCTCTACCTTCGCGCTGCCAGCCAATCACAGCACAGGACGACTCTGGGCAGCGTGGGCGGGTCTTACCCGGACCTGCGGTGGGATCCATAACCGCGCGGTGCTCCCGCCTCGTCTCAGGCTGGTGACACCCACCCAAGAGGCTCTCCCTCCAGGCAGCGGGTGCCAAGCCCCGGGCGGCCCAGCAGGCTCTCTGTGAAGTGCTTCATCTTGGGGTCCAACGGCCGCTCGTTACTTCAATAAACAACAACAACAAGAGGAGACAACGTGCTGAAATACAGGTTGGATAAAAACTATTGTTTACATGTGTGTGTGATGTTGGGGGGGATGCGTTTGACAATCGAGCTATTCAATCTAATCGACTCTACTCTAATCTACTCTCATTTAATTGAATCAGATAAAGTCCCGAGCAAATCGAATCGAATCGAATCTCGGAAGGTTATCTAAACCATAAACGCACTGTACCTGAAGACAAATCTCAAACAACCGTGAATTTCACAAGGGGTTTCATGCGATCAGGGTGTGTGGTTTGGGGGTCAGGTGTGTTTTGGGGGTCAGGTGTGTTTTAGGGGTCAGTAGTGTGTTTTGGGGGTCAGGATGTGTGTTCTGGGGGTCAGGTGTGTTTTGGGGGTCAGGATGTGTGTTCTGGGGGTCAGGATGTGTGTTCTGGGGGTCAGGTGTGTTTTGGGGGTCAGGTGTGTTTTGGGGGTCAGGGTGTGTGTTCTGGGGGTCCAACCTGAAGAAGGTGAACTGCTGTCCGTACATCCAGGGGCTGAGGGTGAGTCCGGGGTATTCTCCGAAGGGGGGGACGATGGTGGTGAACACCAGCGCTATCAGCACAAAGCTGGCTGGGAGGACCACCTGGTGCAGTGACACAGTGGAGGGACCATAACGCTCACACCGTTCCACTGTCACACATCTCCATGTATCTAAACATGTACTTCCTACTATAACGCTGGAACTCACACCGTTCCACTGTCACACATCTCCATGTATCTAAACGTGTACTTCCTACTGTAGACAATGTAACATTTCACGTTATGTTCTTAACTGAAAGGGTAATCAGAATCAGAATCAGAATCAGAATCAGAACTAGGAATTGCCATTTACTAAGTTGCAACACCTGCTCTTTTTAAATACATATTCATAAATACTTACTAAAATGCACTTTACAAGCTTGTGAAAATGTATTAAAATGATCCTTTCCAAAATGTCTAAGGTTATACTGTATAATTAACCTGAAGCGCCAGATGGTTTGTTACACAGAACCATCTGGGAAGTCGTCCTTTTAAACTGTTTGGATAAGGGCCAGCACTTTAAAAAAATACTTGGCAGGTGATTGGATGAACCATCTGTCTATCACCGTCTATCACGGGCTAACTTCAACCAATCAGATCGATGAACCATATTACGTAGCAGAGCAAAAATATATTTTCCGTCGAGAAAAGCCTTCGGTGCCGTTCTTTGCTCTTCTTTCAATGAAGTTCCGATAAAACAGATGCTACAGCAGCGTCTACGCTAACCTCTTTAGGAGCAGCCATTGTTGTTTTCGAACTAACAGTTCGCTTCTCGCTGTCGTCACACCTAAACCATGTCTGTAGCTGCCAGAAGTTCCTCATAGCACGCAGATCGGTCAGAACCACTGCTGGTTCAGCCACAAGAAGCCTGGCAAGATGGATTCTCGCGTGAATTTGATCTTGCGAATCCAGCTGCCTCGCAAGGTAACTGTATAATTGCACACAGGTGAATAAGTTCCTTGCAATCCTTATTATACAATAACATAGTCAACCATTAAACTGACTGGCAGGAAGGCTGCAGGGTCTATCCAGCATGAACTATCATCACTACTGCATGATACTGTGTATCATTACTGTGCAATAGCATTGTTCTTCTACCTAACCCAATAGCTTTCCTACCTGTGCCAGGAAGTCCTTCTGACACCGCACAGCGTGGTGAAACCTCTTCACCAGCAGGGCGTGGAACTGTTTCAGGACCAGCCTGCAGCCTTTCACCTGTCGGGTCCCCCGGCCCGCGCTGCTGTCAGAGGCCCCCGGGGAGCCCTTGTTGCCCTGCGCCTCCCCATTGGCTTCTGCAGCTGTCAATCAAGTACACACAAGAATGAGCAAATAAGTGTTGCACACTCACAAAAGTAGCCATGGGTGTCGTTACTCCCCTTTTTTTTTGTTGCTAAAAAGCCATAAAGAGCAGCAAGCATTTGCTTGTTTTACATTCTGCAATATGCAAAGCTGTCCAGTAGATAGCAGTAGTTTAGAGCGAATGCCTCTACTTTCTATGAATTCCCAGCAGATTCAGGTGTATTTTGACACAGGTTGCGTAGGTTCTCTGACCTTCCTCGACCTCTGCACCGCATTTGTTGCTACATTTCCGTTGACGTAACATCCACTGTTCTAGAGGGTGCAGCACACACATGCACACAAGACACACGTCACAGACACACGCAAAGTTTAACCATGACACCAAACAACACCGAAACATGGAGGCACACCTAGACGACAAACACGGACACAAACAGTTGACACAATAATTCACAACATTCAAAACAGACAAAATTAGGACACAGGGTCAAGGGTCAAACACATTAGATGAAGGTTCAACAGGTAAGATGGGGACAGATTATCACCAGTATCTACCAGGAGTCGTAGCGTTGGTTGCTGCCTCTCCGTCTGCCGTGACCTTTATGAATATCTAGGATAGGAGAATAACATCTCATCATACCACATAATAACAATACCTCTCGTGGCTAAAGGTAACACGTTCTTCATATGTTGAATGTGTGGTGACAACAAGGTAGAAACATGTTAGGAACAGCAAATGAAGAGTGTACGGAGATGGGCCTAGCAAGGTCTACTGGAGTGATGCTTGTGTCTGCAGACCAGGAGAACAAGCCTCCTGAAGCTCTATCCATACATAAGACCTATGTGTGTAAAAAAAAGCATGCCTTTTTTTTATTCAACGCCCAAAATCTGGGAGTATTTATCTCCAATTGTAATTATCATCCTAACTCCTAATTGTGTTCCTAAACGTAACCATTTCAAAACATAAAATGACACAAACATAACCAAACCAATGCATCAAACATGAATAATGACACTCAAATCAGGAGCATTTCTGGATCCCTTCCTACTCTACCTCCTCCAGCGAGGTGTCGGAGATGCCGAAGCTGCTGAGGCCCATGTCTCCCAGGGTGTCCTCCAGCTCCCGGAAGAGGCTGGCGTAGGCCCGGTGATTGAAGCCCTTGCTGGGCAGCAGGTAGGTGAGCTCCTGGCCGATGCTCTCGATCAGCTTGGCCTCCGGGACGTGGTGGTGGATCAGGCTGGTGATGCTGTCTATGTCCCCTGGTGGAGGAGGAGGTAGACGGAGGAGGAGGAGGAGGAGGAGGAGGAAGAAGAGGAGGAGGAGAATGAGGAGGATGAAGAGGTGGAGGATGATGAGGTGGAGATTGAGGAGGAGGAGGTGGTGGATGAGGTTGAGGATGAGGAGGAGGTGGTGGAGGAGGATGAGGAGGAGGAGAGTGGGGAGGAGGTGGAGGAGAAAAGAGGAGGAGTAGGAGCAGAGATGGATAAAAGTTTTGGATAAAAGTTTCTGCAAAATGACTAAATAGGTAGTAAACTGTAAACACACACACACTCACCGTCCAGGGCCCTGTCTCTGTGCTGGGAGAGGTTCTGGGTCTCGTCTTTGTACTTGGTGCAGAGGGAGCAGCCACACGAGCACTCTGACGTACAGTCACAGTCATTCTGACCAGACACGGAGGAACACGTATACCTTTAGATGTGGTTTAGTACATTACAATGAGCTAGGAAAACTATTCAATGTTTTTTGAAGCATGTGAACGGTTTTTAAATTGTGGAGACGGTTGCGATTGGCATATATGGGTCACACGTACAAAGCAAAACATCTGAAAAAAATGAACAAAATCAGATCAAATATTTCCAGCCAATCGCACGGCATTTCCCCAGCCGACGCGTGGAGGAAATCCTCTCCAAAGATCCCATCAGGGGCACCGTGCACTCGGACCGGACGGACAGACCAGCTCACCTCCCTCCTCCTGAGGTCCCTCATGCGCCGCACCAGCGTGAGGTAGAAGCCCACCCCGAAGCAGCTCTTGAGGAACAGCGGGGAGCCGCAGCAGTGCAGCCGGCCCCTGGAGAGGATGGCCACGCGGTCACTCAGCAGGTCCGCCTCGTCCATGTGGTGCGTGGACAGGATCACCGTGCGGCCTGGGGGAGAAGGAGTGCGGATGGATCTTTAATTGTACAGATAAATATACATATTTTCACTACTTTTATCTTTACACTTTCATAGATACATTTTTCTTTGTTTTATTATACATATATATAACAATATAATAATATATAGATAGGTTCCTGTGTGATGCGGTGGTTAATTATGTGTATGAGGCACCTGGGATGTCAAACTGAACGGGTGAACATCTCTCACCGTTTCGGTACTTGAGCAACAGGTCCCAGATGGAGCGTCTGGAGTAGGGGTCCACCCCCGACGTGGGCTCATCCAGGATCACTATCTTGGACCCCCCAACAAACGCCATGGCAACCGACAACTTCCTCTGCATGCCGCCTGTGCAGGATTGGAAATACAGGAAGTGATGGACCATCGATTAAAAGTGTGTAAATTAGGTCTCCAGCACAAGAGAAAAAGTCCCAAAACTAAAACATTGTCTTGGTTATTTTATGGTCCAATAATTATTTGAATAGAATTTAGTTGCCTATATAACTGCCTTTAGCCATTTTGCAGTTGTCAAAAATCTACAATTTATTGATTTAATTATCAGGAAGCCACAAAATACAAAATAATAGCAAGCAACATAAATATACATAATTGCTGGCTGACATAATTTTGAGACTTCCAATAAAATAAAATGAAATAAAAATTTAATGATCATTCCCTTTAAGAAGCAGCAGCAATTAAAATGCAAATTTAATAAAAAATATATATATATAAAAACACCACAGAAATAGATAAGATATATAATATAAAATGTGTCTCTAACACAGGATAACCGGTCCTTACCGGAGAGGTTCTGGGCCTCGTCGTCTCGTTTGTGTGGCAGCTCCAGGTCCTGCAGCATGCTCTCCACCTCGCCCTGCGCCTCCTCCTGGGAGCGGCCCTTCAGCAGGGAGTAGAACAGGATGTGCTCCTCCACGGTGAGGCTGCACAGCAGGGTGGAGGTTTCACTGGGTCAGGACGCCATGTTCACCAGTGGTGAACGCACACATCAATGACCAAAGTACAGCACTAAATTGATGAGATTCGATAGTAATAATAGCCGTATAATAATAATAATAATAACATTAATTCATTGCATTTATATAGCGCTTTTCAAGACACCTAAAGTGCTTTCCATAGTGAGTCTGTGCATGTGTGTGGGAGGGCTATGACTCCAGAGATATGAATCCATGTACTATCATACATAGATGAAAAGAGACACTCATCATTTAACACAATCTATAGAATCCCCCTGCATTGTACTGATCCATTCATAAAAACTCATGTATTAATCCCAACGGAAATGATTTGTCACAATTGCTCTGCTGAAGATGGAAAATAATACTAACAAAAATACAAGTAAAAACACAGCTAGGAATAGTCAAACTCAGACGTCATAGCCACTTTGAAAGAAGGACGTCCAACGATAAGTGAGGTTGCGGTGAGACACTCACTGATTGAAGAGGATGTTGTACTGAGGACACATGCCCATGGAGGTTCGGATCTCGTCCATCTCCGTCCGGATGTCCCGTCCGTTGATGAAGGCCGTGCCCGAGGTGGGGGGGTAGAGGCCGGTCAGGATGGACCTGGAGACGGGGAGGACTTGTTTTGTTTTTCAATTACAGAATTGCAGAAAACTAAATGAATAATGAAATACTTGATTGCGGTACTCACATGGTGGTGGTCTTCCCGGCGCCGTTGTGTCCCAGGAAGGAGGTGATCTGGCCCTCGTAGAAGGCCATGCTGAGGCCGCTGATGGCGGGACGGGAGCTGCCGTCGTACACCTTGACCAGGTCCTGGATCTGCACCCCCAGCACCAGTCCCACCGGCTCCGGCTCGAAGAACAGCTGACCTGCAGCGTGTCAGGACACCGTTTGGTTACGTTCTCTGTTGGTTCGTGAATACAACCGCCGCTTCAGACCGAGAGATGTGCTATTAGCATGTCTTTCTTTTTAAAGTGGGGGGCAAAATTGGATCCGAATAAAATACTTTATAGAGAAATATTCCCTCAATCCATTGACTCGTGGACGGGCACCTGAAACCTTTTAGTTCAGATATATTTTAACGTAGAGTAAAGAGGTGCAGTAGAAAAGTTACATACTGCAGGTTTAAGTATTATAGACAATAGATAGATAATATCTGCCGTTTGTATCTTGTGGCCAGCGTCTATTTACTATCTTACTATGAAGTCATTTAGCAGACACTTTCAGATACAGGCCAAGGGGAGGGGGATAGGCATCTTGCTTAAGAATTCTTACAGGATACGGATGGACCCCAGAACCTCCACTATCCTGCATCTCTTACCGGCGTCACCCTCCTGGTGGGGCTGCTGCTCCTCCTGGTTGTGCTCCTCCTCCTGTCGTCTGAGCAGCTCCCTCTGCCTCTCCAGCCTCTCCCGCTGGTCCTGGTGCTTGCAGGTCTTCCTGCTGCCCGAGCCGTTGCAGTGGTCCATCGTCTGGTTCTCCACGTCCTTCTGCTGCTCCACCTCCACCTTCGCTTTCTCAGGGACTGGAGGGTACGAGTGGCAGGACGAGTCAGAGGCAAACAAACGATGGTGAAGGGCAAAATTATCTTGAAGGAATATCAGATTTAATACCCCTTAGATGTGAGGGAGCATTAAGGCACTGTATTCACCTTACATAACACCTTCAATACCTTACTGAGTTCATTATTATCAGATTGGCTTCAAATGGAAAATAAAGAACACATTACACACATGGCATCGCTTTCAGTTTTTAACAGATACATTTTTAATTTCTCTTTTTTTTTTTTTGCAAAGTTGAATGAGACATAACATGTGTATCCCGGGGGGGGGGGGGGGAGTGGGTTAA